>JAODUO010000295.1:240000-292500 GCA_025642075.2 Ridgeia piscesae
GCCTCGAAAACAGGACGACGTTTTGAATGAACTGAGCCCATAGTTAAACAGTCACACTGCATAAACGACTTCCAATGTGCACGACTGAAATATCAGGTTACGTCGACCAAGAATGACGTGATTTCTGACGCGGATTGTGTATTCACTAAACGTCAAGTGTTGGCAATGGTTAAACCATGTATATTTAAACCGGGCAATATGCCGGTATCATGCAGGTAATTGCTTGGCGAGCGAGGCACTGGCACACTAACACCAAATCAATGCTTGACTGCACAAGACAATTGACTGATTGAACTTTGGCAGTACAATGTACTCTATCTCTTGTTACGTGCGCATTTGTATAGATGAGTTCCACGTGGTGACACTATAATGTTATACATTATTAATATATCATTTTATAAAGTGATGTGTTCTAAACTGATAATGTTAAAGGCATAGTTATATCGTACATGCTTTGCGTTATACAATGGAATCTGTTTTAAATCCCATTAATAAAACCAGTTAGTTGTTTTCTTGTGTAAAGTTTATTAAACATTTTATGTGGATAAGGCGATTTGTTCATTTTCACGAAATGGAACAAAAGTCAGTTATTATTGTTTGTATTTTGTTTGTTTGTTTGTTTGTTTGTGTTGTATGTATGTATGTATGTGTGTGTGTGGTGTGTGTGTGTGTGTGTGTGTGTGTGTGTGTGTGTGTGTGTGGTGCGTGTGTGTGTGGTGGTGTGTGGTGTGTGTTGTGTGTGTTTGTGTGTGTGTGAGAAGAGAGAGAGTGTGTGTATGACAGGGAGAGAGAGAGAGAGGAGAGAGGGAGAGAGGGAGAGAGGGAGAGAGGCAGAGGAGGCAGGGAGGCAGGGAGGCAGGGAGGCAGGGAGGCAGGGAGGCAGGGAGGCAGGGAGGGAGGGAGGGAGGGAGAGACGGAGAGACAGAGAGAGAGAAGTGTGATTGTGTGTGTGTGTGTGTGTGTGTGTGTGTGTGCGTGCGTGCGTGCGTGCGTGCGTGCGTGTGTGTGTGTGTGTGAGAGAGAGAGTGTGTGTATGACAGGGAGAGAGAGAGGGAGAGAGGCAGGGAGGGAGGGAGGGAGGGAGGGAGGGAGGGAGAGGGAGGGAGGGAGAGGGAGGGAGGGAGGGAGGGAGAGGGAGGGAGGGAGAGGAGGGAGGGAGGGAGGGAGGGAGAGAGCAGAGAGAGAGAAGAGTATGTGTGTGTGTGCGTGTGCGTGCGTGCGTGCGTGTGTGTGTGTGTGTGCTGCGTGCGTATGTGCTGTGTGTGTGTGTGTGTGTGTGTGTGTGTGTGTGTGTGCGTGCGTGCGTGCGTGCGTGCGTGCGTGTATACTCCCTTTTAACGTGACACTTCCACCGGCTCCAGCCACCTGGTGTATCCATTCATCTGTTGACACCTTGTCGATTTAATACCACCGATCAACCCTTTGTCTTGGTGTATCTCTGAGGTTGGTTTCGAAGAATTTAGGAGCAATATATGTTATCGTATTAGTGTTGTTGTTGTTACTATTATTATTTATGGTCACCATGGTAATGCAGCCACCTTCATATTAATGCCACCTATGATGGTCCCAAACTATCTATGTATAGGAAATCTATAGGAAATTTGTGTCACAAATACAGTCACATTTTCAGGCAGGTCACTTCTGTCTTCAATACTAAAAGTTCTCCTGCTAGACGATTTGACCGTCGGGCACCAAACTGTCTAGGGTTAATCTATTAACCTACGTATATAACGTAAGACCGCTACCTTTCCGAAGTACACGACATACGCACACAACCACAAACACATACACGCGCGCGCGCTTTTGTGTGCATGTGTGCACGTGTGTGTGCATGTGAGTGAGTCAGTAACTGTGTGTCTGTGTGTGTCAAGATTCCCACATTATGTGGGATAAATAAATAATTTGTTTGGAACATATAATGTTATCGTGGCTGCACCACAGCAATACGAATGTTATTTCACAGTTTTATACAAACACGACAACGGCCTAATCGCGGACACGAACCTCGCTGTCTATCTGAACATCGTACGTTTGAGCCCCCAACGAATGTAGTACGGTAGTGCTGCACGCTTAGGAGCGCGTGCGGCCGGATTACGGTGTTTGTGTAACAACGCTGTTTGTTCCCTAACATAGCAGGTGTTACTCACGACTGTCGCGCCGTATATATAATCCGATTGATTGTGTATTCTAACAGTGCGACCATCGTGCCTCGCTGGAATGTGTATAAAATTAGATATGCAGAGGCCATGAATTGGTATGGTGGTATTCGTTGTTCAACTTATCACGCCACGGTAACATGCTTTTTCAGGATAAGCCAGTAACGACGTAATGACCGGCTGGCGCCTGTGTTTTTCAGACCACAAAATAATCATCCCGTTGTATTCAGGGTTTACGTTTTATTTTTGATAGCATGTCTGACACACAATCGGTGAGACATAAACGAGCTGTCAGTTTTCGGACTTTTTCTGTTCTATTAATGATGAACTGAGTGTGCGAGACAGACATCCTGTCTAACGGGTATTATAAAAGAGTTCGGAGGAGCATTGTGTTTTAATGATACAGATAATAACTATGATACGTTTGGTGATACACTATCTTATATCTATAGGGCGACTGTCGGTTTTATATACTGTCGCGTTTCCTATTGTATAATTAATTACTCGTGTCATTATAGAAACGCTTCACACGGCCATTTCGGCAAAACATAAAACAATATTAAATCAGAACTTTAAGATGGCGGACGCAGACAACTATGTCGTACGATTTCGAAATGCGTTGAAGGATATATTATGCCAACTTTCTTGTAAAAATAAGGCCCATAGCTAACGTAATGTGCGTGAACACGGTGACCTGTCTGTTTAAGTTAGTTTGAAGTGTTCGACTTGGGGTGCATCGAAAACATCCCAGGTTTCTTCAAGTTTATAATACAATAATTGTGCGGCGCCAAAGAAGAACATGACTGTCTCCCACCATTGGTAACACCAGCGCAGTACTAGAGCATTAGACTCTCAATACCCCACATTGTTTAGTTCACTCAGCTCAAATACCAACCAATAGATAATTTGGAGCGTGGTGGCTCCGTACTAAAACATCGATTTCACACTGAAGTTCGAATCATGTGCCGCTGTGTCGAACCATAGGGCTAAATGAGTTCGTTCGTTCGTTCGTTCGTTCGTTCTTCCGTTCGTTTTTCTGTTTATTCATATGTACACATGAGCACCTGGCTATAAACAGTGGTGGATATTTGTCTACGCAGCATTGTCACGTAATTACAACGTGGCTGTCTCCTCCCCCAGGTCTCTCAGGGTGTAATGTGCCTTGAACAGTCCCAGTGACATTGCACCATACAGGAACCTACTGTCTTTAACATGTGTGTACCAGACGGACAAGATGGCGGAGTGAAGTCATAAACACATCTTTGAAAGGGAACGTCATCATCTCGTAATTACACAATTCATATGCATAAGTAAATGAACCTGTTAATATACATCCTACTGCACTGATAGGGAATCATTTGTACCGCATCTCATTGTGCTAGAATGCCACATTAAAGCATTTGTTATTCGTCGTTTTGACCCGGACACTCCTAAGCTTGGGGTGCGTTGTGTCCCACGTGGACAACGGTTGGTCCACACTGTTGTTCTCGACAATTTGATACAGTAATGCGATAAAAACATGATTTAGTAGACCTAATTAAACCGAGTCATCCAATTATGTCATAAATAAACACTTATACATTAGTAATACTTTGCTCTCCAATTTGATGTATTTGTCATATTTCATAATAACGGTCCTTAAATTACTCGAGGGAGTAGCTTTGCAGCCGACGCCTTCAACAAAGAAATACGTGTTTTGTGTAGCGTGATTCTAGTGCGGAAAAATGCGACACAAAATAAAAATTCAGACAGATATATACTACTACAGACTCTTGGCGACCCACTCAAAATTGCTTGGCGACCCATGGGTTAAAAACCGCTGGACTGAAGTCCCTGTGGCAGTCGTGTCGCGATTTTGAATGAATGAATGATGATGAATGAATGAATGAATGAATGAATGAATGTGAATGAAGAATGAATGATGAAGAATGAATGAATGAATGAATGAATGAATGGAATGAATGAATGAATGAATGAATGAATGAATGAATGAATGAATGAATGAATGAATGAATGAATGAATGAATGAATGAATGAATGAATGAATGAATGAATGATGAATGAATGAATGAATGAATGAATGAATGAATGAATGAATGAATGAATGAATGAATGAATGAATGAATGAATGAATGAATGAATGAATGAATGAATGAATGAATGAATGAATGAATGAATGAATGAATGAATGAATGAATGAATGAATGAATGAATGAATGAATGAATGAATGAATTTTGCTTGTCTATTTATGTAAGCGGTTCTAAATCTTTCTTTGTCTACCACCTCAATTTGAGTGGCGGAACAGGCTTTACACCCCTTCTTTAACAATCCGAATAACACATAATACCATAAGACGTGGGACACAATAAAATAGGCGTAACATAACTAAACGACAAAACGAGAACATGTTGCTATTAAGCTTGCTTGTTAAACGTAGAGGAATCGTGAAACCGGTGTCATTCACTAGTTCATCGCGAGGAAACAGTTAAAGTGAAGACACCCCGTGCAAATGGAAAATTTGAACATTTTTAGCAAACCCGGACATTTAGATAAAAGGCCAACTGTTCGGATGTCCATTAGGGTTTTCCGGACTACCGGAAAACACCCAACCAAAATCAACCATGGGAACCTCATTTTTCAAAGATAGAAACAGATCGAGGTTTCCATTTGTTTTTGTTTTTTGTGTGTTCGTGAAACCATACTTATCCTCTTAAAACAAGAAATGGCTTTGTAAAAAATAAATGTCATCATAATTTCTTCCGGACTATAACTTGGAAACATGCCAAATGTTTTGCTATAGTTAACGTTCCACGCAGCAGCTAAGTTAATAATATGGAACTACTCATCACTTTTTTGTCGCACCAGCCGATGCGACACTTCCAGACACAGCCACTAATCAGACTATTGTAACGATGTTTAAATAATAGATCCCTGTGCGTGTTTTTTTAAGTGCACCATTAGTTGATGAAACTGGCGTAAACGTGAAATGTCACGTTACGTTTCACGTTCGACACAAGTTGACATACATTGCTCGTCTCGCATTCATGGCACGTGTAAGCCGAACATAAAGGATACGCAGGAGCCGCTGTAGGGTCACGGCGACTGACTCAAACTGGCTAGGCGACCACAATTTGGGTCAAGACCCAGAGGATATCGACCGCTGGTTTTGTGGGTCTGTCTCGTTTTGATTGATCGATAGATTACATTTCATCGACTGTGCGCATGGGTGTATCCCTTCTTACGAACTCACTACTTCATTTGAGCATACCTTCTCCCAGAGTCTGCCTGTTAGCTTTGAGGTGCATGTATAATTGGCGTGTCTTTTGTTTGATGACCTCTGGCTTATTGGGATATCAGCTGTTTACTGGGCTTGCAGCTGTTTATGATTAGTGGGGTGTCCGGCCATCTATTCCTGGCACAACTTGATCTTTCAACAGTGGTGACTTTAGTTGTGAACAGCGGAACTAGGCCATAATTTTTTCTTCTGATGAGTTCACACAAAAAACGTGTTGTAGTGCAAAATCTCTGGGGATTTCAGTTAGCAGTTTTTATAACCAGAGATTCACCCCAGGAGCAATTTCGTCTGTCTGTGCACTGAGTAGGTCCTATAGTCCCAATCTACATTCAGCTAGTCATAATTATGTTATATGTGTGATCGAGTCAGTGGTTTTACTGCTGGAATATCGTACGTATGTATTAGCAATATTAGAGTGTTGTCTAGTTCTGTAGCGCAGATAGTTCTGTTTGACAAAAGTACGACATCGTTATCCACGTATGACCCAATTCACCGGTGATGACGCTCCATGAACACTCGTACGCATATAGGGCACGCAAGTGAATCTCGTTTCCGGTCAGTTTTGAGCGATACCATACACGATGGAAACCCAAATCGTTGTCCGTAAGCGTATTCAAAGTCACAATTATTGCAATACGTAAAAAAATATGAAAATAATAACTTATCTTACATATGTTTTTGCCGTTACAGTTACGTTCGTGTGAACACGTAACTCGTCTGAGCCGTTGGGGTTATGAATATATATTATGAATAACAAATGGCAAACTAACACAACAACGATACGGCGACAGATGTAACTCGCGTGCTCTGATGCAATGCAACTTTACGCCATAATCGATTTTGCTTTAGAAGCTTTTTTGCCGCTGGGGAGTCCAAATAAAAAAGTCTTCAATAAAAAAGGCACTGCCATTCAAGCGTGAACTGGATATGGTTATGGCTAAATTGAATTACCCGCTTGAATGAATTACAGCCGTAATATTTACTGTTGGCAAACAACAGAACCCCGGACGCACACAGGTCGAGCGAAAGTAAACAACGGAACGGAAGTATATATACCTCGACACAACTTCATAAATATACGATTTACTTCACTCTCCGTGTACAAACATAACATGTAGACAGACGTTACGTTGACACCTACGTAGTTGTTTCAATGTAGGGAAACAAAACACAACGTTTGGTGTTGTGAACCATATGCACCTGTACGTGTCAAGATAACCATTTGCGGTTATCTAGACACGTACACTTTACTTTCAAGGAAACTACTCTCGTACAATACTCTTGATCGTCATTACAAATGGTTATTTTTATTAACACTACATCAATAAATCCACCCCCGAGTATAATGGTCACTTTAAAATGTTTGCCTTATGTATTCGTAATAAAGAAACACTTTGATTGACGGAGGTGTTGCTCGGCTACCGGTCACGTGATCGATAATCAGTTGTTTCTTGTTTTCTGTTAACGTTGGAGGCTTGGAGCATTGTAAATGCATCACTCCCCAGTCCCCAGGTACCGATGTCCACTTGCTTCTTTCTATGTACAGGCATTTCCCCCCAGTGTCTTCATTTTAGATACAAGAAAAACCTAGGGAGGCAATTTACTAATCTGATTTATCAACTGGCGATAAATTTTAGAAAACACCACGATATTTATTGATAATTATTTACATACGTATTTGCAATTTGAATGTTGCAGACGGGACAATACTGCAGCAGGAGTTCGAACTTCATGATGTCACACCTTCGTTAAACAATACCACGAATATCAGCCATGTGAGTTTGCTGCAATAGTTTAACAGTTAATGGGAGACACGAGAGAACACTTAAAGTGATTCCGGAACAGAGATATTTTTGCGAAAAAATCGTTTAAAGGGAGGAACATATGTATTTGTTTCCCATGCAAAAATGTGTCTTACCAACGCCAGAAGGAAAGAGGTCGATAGGACATCAACAGCTTATGAATAATTGGACAGTTATGAACATACAGCCGTATTTGTTTCTCGTGTCACAAAAGTAGAACAAGTAGGGATTACGAAGTGATGTTAGCACAAAGCCAGAATTAATTGCTTGTAAGTAAGATATTCTTTTTGACGGAGACGATAAATTATTGGGACACATTCTGTTCTTGTATGAAAACTAACATTATGAACATAATGTTATTTAAATATAATATATACAATAATTTATAAATATCTCAATGTGCCAATAACTAAATTGCCCATTTGCAATCCGACGCTAGTCCTGTGTGTGGAGATGGTTGTAAGTATTGATAAAATAACAGTGTTAACACTTGCACAGAGAGATATGATAGTTTTAGGTTGTTAAAAACTCAGTTGTATCTCTCACTTTATACCAAATAGTCACTAGTTTATTGCGTTTCTAATGCGTTGACTGCTTGAAGTATTCCTGGGAAAGTATTGTTTGTTTGATACAGACACTCTCGAAGTTACTACATATTTTATAAAGCTATGCCAATTTGGATACAACGGAAGAAAACGCAGTAGCTGTGAGCGTTACATACCAGAGACAGAGATGGTAAATGCTTAGTGGCACAGAGAGAACCACCAGCCGGCTGTTTCATCGCGGAGAGTGCTGCAACTAGACGATACCCTTAAATAAGTAAACAGCTCTCGAGATTAGGTATTAGAAACTTTGAAATTTAATTTTTTTTACCCCAAACGGTCGTCATGCCGAATAGTGTGAACTGTTGTAAAGATCATACACTGTATATACAAATATTTAAGAATATTAATATAGTTAAAGAAAACGTCGTATGATTATATTCTTGATTATACTCTTGCAGGCTGAACACGATTCAAAATTGACCCACACATCGGGAGCTACGCTGTTTCACGTGACGCCCCGCTACGTAAACGTGATCGCAAAACACCGACCTAAAGAAGGTAAGGCTACTGTAAATGTCTGTCAAGAGAAAGCGTGGAATTCATCAGGGCATTTGTTCGATCCTCGTCGCACATTCAACCAATTTACCACATCAACGTCAATTGTATATATCACCCTTTGAAGTCCAGATCGATACACGGTCAGATTCGGTCGTACGACAGTGTCGCGTGTCTGATGTCTGAACCTTTGTCGGATGACCTCATACTTCCACGCGTTCAGACAGTGTTTGAAGAAGGCACAACTGCGGGTGAAGTTCACCGATTCATTGTTTCACTAAGATGTGGATGTGTCCATACAATACGCGGTTTGATTGGCTATCGGATGCCCGGTGTCGCATGATAAAATAACGCATGTTGGATCCCCTCAGACATCCGACTGTGCCCGCTAGCCAATCACCTCGCCCACGAGGAATGTGGTTGGCTTCCGGTCACGTGATGTAATTTTGGGATGCACATATTCGAACACACAAAACCGTTCAGCTGCACGTGCGATTGGACGAACGGGCCATTATACTGGAATTCTCAGACACTGGGTATCCGTATTCAAATTGGGGCGGGTATTTGCGCTGTTGGGCTTCCTTGTTTGTTAGAATATTGTCAAGAAAGGGGAAACATGTCATATAAGTATTCATACTTAAATCTTTCTACCTTTAGACACTAATATAAACAGGTATATGTGATCTTATTTGTACAGATAACTTGTTTTAGTTGTTCGAATACACGCTTTGATTGATTATTATTTGATTATTTGAAAAAGCGAGGACTCCTTAATCTGAGTAGTGTATGTGTACGCCGCTATTCCCACAAATGTCTCATACATTGATGCCTGGCAAGTAAACAAGTTTCCGTCCTGTAATGTTTGGAGACGGACAAGCTATCGTTGCAGCTATGTGTCAAGAAGTAAGTATGTCAAGGGCGCATGCGCCAATCTGCTCACAACGAACAAAGAATATAAATCAAATTTTTGTGATGACATAATTGTACGATATCGACGCTCTTGATTGCTTCATGCGTAATTAATTTCATCCCATCTTCACCGAGAGTTTTCTTTCCTCGCTGGGAGAATGTGTGTTTCAGCCACAGTGTGCATATTTTGTTTTGGCTATTAACCTACGTTCTGCGTCCTGCTTCCAGAAACAAGCTGATAAATGTTTTATGAGGGAATTTAGCTCCAGCGTCTGTGTCTTTAGGCGTTGTGCGACTTGGTCCTTCTCTGCGTCTTCGCTTCGTGAATTTACCAATACGTTTATAATAAAATATTTCCATTACTCAACAATTTCAAACTGGACGGCGGCACAATTATAGCACACCGACTTAGTCTGTCTCTCTGATCACGGGACCGCGCAATGATGCAGCAGTAACAACAATATATGTGTCATCAGCAATGAGGTTGACTTTTACCAATGAAACTGGCCTGCTGGATAGTAAAGATGTCTACCTCCTCATATCATGTCTACATTAAGTTGTTCTCGTCCTTTGATCACCTTAGTCGAAACTGCGTCTTTTCCAGTGACCGCATTGGTGGTTCTTTGTGGCACTATTTAGGACAAAACCGAAATCGTTACCATTCACGATTCGTTCACACTCCGTCATATAACACCACCTACGCACGCTCCCACTTATATTGCTTGCGTGCGGAGGTACGGTTTCCTTAAACACACACTTTTTTACTTTAAATTTGTGTTGACACATGCTATCACATGACGCCTGATGACTTCCTGCTGCGTGCGCAGGTTTCCTGACGATCGGCATCCCATCCATCAAGCGTCCGACTGGCGACGTGTACGTGCTCGACACGATTCAGTCGATCCTCAACGCGACGTCGCAGACAGACCGAGACCGGGTCGTTGCCGTCGTCTTCCTCACAGACTTCGACGTCGCCTACAACACTCGCCTGTCGGCGGCGATCGTCGAGCGCTACGGCCGGCACATCGACAGCGGCCTCATCCACGTCGTGCAGGTGGCACGCGACGTCTACCCGCCACTCGACGGCCTCAAGCGCAACTTCAACGACGCCAAGGAGCGGGTTTCATGGCGAGCCAAACAGGTCTCCGTTTCCTGCTCACGTTATCGCGCAGTTTCCGCTTTAAATTCCAGAAAATTGGACAGGGGCAAACGTGTGTTACACTTCCAGTGTACAACAAATAATGTTAATTAAGCTGTGAAGAAATAAAAAAAAAAAAAAAATATTAATGATGTTATGTTGCGTGTAATGCAGCACTTTCATGGATAATTAAGTAAAACGTAAACTTCGCCGCCGCAAAAGAGCGACTACCATAGGCTCCGAATGGATTTCCGTTTTCTGCTCTACAAAGAATCATCTTGCATTGTTCGTATTTAATTCTAGCAAATTCGTTGACAAGCCGGAAAAAGTGCATGAGTACTTCACATAAGCCTACATGACATGTAATTATAATAATATATTATTACAGGCGGACTAGTGATGACAATAAAAATATTGCACTTTCTACAACTGTTTGACACGTCTTGTTAACCCACATAGACCGGTGGTTAGTGACGTAAACAATAACTGATTTCATACCGCTCGTTGTTATACTGATGAATTAAAGAGCTTTACACTTCACAACCATTGCAAGCATGTTCATCTAACAAGGCTTACGCAATTTCTGTTACCTTCATAATTACTTTACGTCTGCGATAAACCGCCAACTAGAATATATTCCAACATGAATTCTGGTACGCCCACGTTAACAACTAGACACAAATAGAAACTAACTTATGCATTCGTGTTGATTGACTACAGAATGTGAACATACGATCCGTTCTCCTGCTACAGGTCGTCGACTTCGCGCTGATGTTCCTGTACGCGCCGAACGTGTCCCGCTATTACATCCAGATCGAAGACGACGTCAAATGCGCCAACGGGTTCGTCCCGTCCATCGAACGATTTCTCACCAGTCTGGCCGTTCAGCACCGCAACTGGACGCTCGTTGACTTCTCGACACTCGGCTTCATCGGCAAGCTGCTCCGCTCGACCGATCTGCGCACGTTCGCACAGTTCCTGCTGCTGTTCTACCAGGAGCAGCCCGTCGATTTCCTCATCAACATGTTCCGAATGGCGATGGTGCAACGCGACGTGATCCTTTGTCGGCCGACGCTCTTCCAACACGTCGGGCTGAAGTCGTCGTTGCGAGTGAAGGCGGCGAAGGATAACAAGCTCAAGGACAAGTATTTCGACGACGGCACCAACTCGCAGCCGAACAACCCAAGCGCCGTCGTAGCGTCGTCCATGACCGCACACAAGGGTTATCATCCGCAGGACGCGTACAGCGGCGATAAATACTTCTGGGCGCAGGATCCGCGCAATGGCAGCACCGTCGACGTGACATTCAGCACCCCCGTGCGACTGCATCGGGTGGTTGTCACTACCGGAAACAGCGCGCACCCAAATGACACCCTCCGGTCCGGGGTGCTGGAGGCGTGCGCGGGCCCGCGCAGGACAACGGCCAGTTGTTTCCAACTCGGACACTTCGTCAACGGCAGCGTTGATGCCAACGTGTCGCCGTCGACGGCGCCTGTCCGCTCACTGCGCGTGCGCGTCACGCGTGCGCAGGACACGTGGATTATCTTCCGTAGCATTGCCGTTTATGAAAACCTAAGCGCGGCCGGGTTGTCGTAATAGAAGCATGTCTCCGTACGGCTATTGATTCACCACACATTGACAACATGATACAACGCAAGGAAACCATGTATATATTGTATATATATATATATATATATATATATATATATATATATATATATATATATATATATATATATATATATATATATATATATATATACACACTACACTATCACACCCCAAAAAACACACACACACACACACACACACACACCACACACACACCACACACACACACCACGCACGCACGCACGCACACGCACACACGCACGCACGCACGACACACACACAAATTGATATACATTTATTTCAGACAAAAACATACAATTGATACATACACATAAATAGCCTTTAAAAAGTAAATATGTTAAAATATAAGCAGATATAAATTTAATTATGTTTTAAGTTAGATAATGTTGCGACGTCAATAGTTCGACCTCGCTCACGTCCACGGTTTGCGGAGACGATCAGCCAGGGATACTGTAGCGCAGCGCAACGACCCGTGGCTGCCGAGTATGGTCTACAGTGTTCAGAGATTTGGCCCACATTGGGATATTTACTGTATCAATGCAATTGTACATGACTGTTAAGAAATCGTTACTTATGCTTAAAACAATGTTCTTAAAGCATAAATATTGTAGTCAAATACATTTACATTTATTTATTTATGGTATATATATATATATATATATATATATATATATATATATATATATATATATATATATATATATAATATACATATACAATATAGAGATGTGTATGCCATGTTTGAAAGAGGTAAACACGAAGTCAGTTAATCCTATGAATGCTACCCCTGAATATTAAAGTATTAGATTTCTCACACGTGTTTTATCATAAGATTATTTTTAGCACCACCAACCATTCTCGCGCGCCAAGGGTCACTGCTGCTGATTACGTCAGTACCAGCCAGCAGTACCCCTGGCTGATCGCTTTGCAAAACTCTGAATTTAACTCCGCCAATGAAATCGCTCACCATGAGTCATGCGACAATTTTTGATGATTTCGGTCACGCACCGCTCATGTTATAGATGCAGTGTTTAGGACGTAGATGCGAATATTCGAAAACACAAAACCATTCTGCTGCTCGTGCAATTGGGCGAACGGGTCCCTTATAAAAAGAGCCAATGGCATACCATTGAATACCATTCAGTATCATTCAGTACCATTGGACCATTCAATGGTATTTCAGTAGGACTCAGTAGTATTCTCAATGGTAATTTAAAATACCATTCAAAATCATTGAACGGTACAAAGAATCCAAAATATAATTCAAATACCATTCAGATAGTATTCAAATACCTTTGGCCATATTACCCTCTAGTACCATTCAATGAAGGTCGTGTACAAGCGTTCTTTGAACCAACTGCAGCCGTACACAAGCATGATACCAGACAATCTAAACTATTTTATGTTAAAAAAGCGAACACCACCCATAGACTACTGTCAATTACTGTCAGAGATATACACACATGGAACGGTTTAGCAAGTGATAGATATTGTAGGACTGCTCAATTTTAAAACCACCTTTCCCCTTTTAAACAACTGATATTACAAGATCCTGTTTCAATACGAATAGCCGATATATTTATTTTACAGTAAAACCCAAAATACTTTAAAATGTGACACCTATACGACCTTAAGCTAATCTTGTCCAACTTGGGTTCATTCTATTTCTAACACTAACTTTCATCCTAACACTAACCTGAATGCAACTGTAAGCAGCTCCTTTGGTGCATCAAACCATCCCCGTACGCCAGGGGTCGCTGTTGCTGATGCTTACGTCAGTGTCACTCAATAGTACGCGGTAAAGAAGTTCTAATATAGCGCTGTATCCAAGCCTAAGGACTGCTCAAAGCGGTTTACGCTTTACTTACTGGCAGACCTGTTGAATCGAACACCATCGCCGCTTCTCTGGGAAGCATCAAGCCACGCTGTAATTAATGGGCGAAGACTATTCGTACACAAATATTCGGCACTACTTAGAGCCAGACCTATACACATTCATACACCCGAGAGAACTGGAAGAATGTAAGGCAAAAAAAGCTTGCCCAAGCTTTGCCAAGGCAACACAGGATTGGAACCCGGGTTCTCTTAGTGGAGAGTCCGAAGCTCTCGCCATTGCCTCGGTTACCCAGGCTCCGTGAGGTGGCAGCACGTTTAAGCCTCTCAACTTTGCCTGGGGAATTAATGGGCTGCATTGGACCCGCCATGCAGGGCGGCCTTACCCTAGATTAGGGTAGAGATGCTGATTGGCTCTCAGGCTAACTATGAAATAAAAATTAAAATAAATACACTTTTACAAGATAATGATATCCTTTGAAAAGTATTCAAAATTGAACTTAAATTAACACAAAAATACAAATACAAATTTATAGTTATTTATGAATTACGGCAGGATTAACCAGTATCCGTGAGGTGGCAGCATTGTTTAGCCCCATACAGATAATATTCAAAAGCCGACAAAGACACCAGACTGTCTTCTCGACGTAGTTACGCAGCCGACCGACAGTCGGTTAACCGAGACTACTCTCGCTACTGCTCCACTGGCGGAACACTGGGCCTGTGGCGCCGCTTGACGGACTAAACAAATACTAAAAGTAACACGTTTAATTGTCGACGTTAGCACCGACAACGCAAGCACCGCGACGTGGCACCACTGTTGCCCATTACTGAAGTTCTTGCCGCGACGCACACGACTGTTTAACCTGAATCTAGACAACCATGGTCTCGTTTATCCGCCCCTTGCTCGCTGTCGTGAACTGGTCACGACGCGAGTCTAAGGTCAAGAATGGTTGGGACAAGAAGCCCTTTTACAATGAGGGACAATACGTCCCCGAGGCATTTCGCCCCTCCATTATTTGTTCAAGGAGGTGGCTATTTGCTACCCATCCACGTACAAATACATATAAACCCTGATGTCAATCTTGTCAAAAGTTACTTCAATCTAACTGAATCTAATCGAGTATAATGTAACTTAACCCTAAACCTAATACTAACCCTAAAATTAACGAAGTGTATATTGCACCGAAAGTCGGTGCAATTTTTGGGATAGCAGAATTTTTGCGCAGGGCCGTTGCGGGCAGATAACGTGTTTATAGTCGGCGCATCTGTTAGAACGTTTGTCGAATTGCAGAATGCGCTACATTTGTTTGAGCAACAAACGTATAGTCAGTTTTATATGACAGACGCCTGAACTTAGAACGCGGCAAAAAAACGACGCCAAATACTGTTGGAAAAGCGTCAAAAGATTTGTATACGTTTTATACAAGTCAAGTCGGGCTCCCATTGTTACGGCCACGCAGCGGCGACAACCTCACATCCCTATTTTGGAATAATGGTTTGGTCCAAATCGACTGTTGGTGCAATAGTCGTTAATGGACCGACTGTCGGTGCAATATCCAAATGGTCATTTTAAATTTACTGGTTTGTTTTTAAAGAGGGGCTCCGCAATACCCCTGCCAGGTTGTCTCAGCAAACAGCGAAAATAAAATGTATGTAATAAAAATGGAAATAAATGTTTTAAATGCATGTCATAATTATTAGCAAGTGAGATTAATTAATTGCGAAAATAATATGTATGTAATGAAAATGAAATAAAAGCACGTGATAATAATTATTAGCACTGCATCATAATCGAAACAATATCGTATTTTCGGCTATTTACCCTCTCATTCTACAAATACATTTTTCCACCTAGATTCTAACGATTTGTACCCGGGAAAAACAGCGCGTAATGTTTTTATATAGGTCAGTTCGCTGAGTTCACTTTGCGCGCGTACTGGTTTGTTTTGTGTATTCCTCGATCCGACGACGCTCCCGCCTGCCAAGTCGCACTGCCAAATGCACGTGGCGCGTGTTTACTTCCAGCAACCAACCGCAACGCAGATAGCATTGCAAGTATTTTGTATCCGGAAAGGCAAGTCGCGTCCCGTCCAGCCACCAGTGGCTACACGGTGATCTCGGCCTTTCGCGATCTAGGCCTGAGTGATCTCGGCCTGTTTCGGTGAACTCGGACAGTGATCTCGGCCTGTGCGGCAGTGATTTTAATTTTACAGCGTGTGATCTTAGCCCGTACAGGGAGTGATGCTCACCAATATAATGAAATGATATGATAGTACAGCATATGTATCATGTTGCAAAAATATGCAATGCAATAAAGAAGTTGTGACGATCAGTCTTGATTTCGTTCTTATTTCTTGCCTATTGATAAATCCCCAAGTGTTATCATTGAATGTATTGAACCTGCAATACAATAACAATATTGTGATGATCCGCCGCGATCTATTCTTATATCTTGCCTATTCATGATTCACCAAGTTTTGAGCATTGAAACTGTTTGAATGGATTATGTTTTTATAGTCTTCTTCTAGGAATCCAGTTTTACGTTGTTTTATTTTTGGAATTACAACTACGCAACCGATTTATTAATGCAATACACACTAATAAAAAGGGTAGAATGCATGGTAATGTAATTGTTTCGCAATAGTCATTTTCTTATTATTTATGTTTGATTTGTGTCCGTTGGGAAGGTGCGAACGTAATCAACTTCCACTTTAAGCACAACTTTTCGTTTGTCTATGATTTATGGGCTGTGTGAACGTGTTTTGAGGCACGCCACAGTAATCGGCTTTTCATTTCATGTTTTTTCTTTGATTTGTTAAGACGCATGGAAACAACGTGTAAAGAAATGTTTGATTTGCGAATGCATTAAAAGAGACCGCACCCGCATGAACACACACATACACAAACACACACTCCATAAAATAAATACATAAATAAAAATAGTAACTATTTTGTTCACACTATAATTTAATATCACGCAAACTAGAGCAGACATTTAAAAGGCAATACGACGAAAACAAAACCGGCAATAGTATGGGTGTAAATAGCGACAGAATACATGAGAATTGTAAACGACGGCTTAATACTTTTTTTTTTTTAAAATTATATATATATATATTATATATATATGTGTGTGTGTGTGGTATAAATGAGTAATTTTTGATTTAAAAACGGCAAGGGCGCACAGGGAACATTCCATATACCTAAATGTATACTTTTAATATACATTAATGGTGAAAGAAGCATATTCACTTATCAGACAAACTGGGAAAAAAAAAAATTTTCATGCCTAAATCGTCGTCATGAACACTGCGTACGCCATCTTTATTCCAAGCCGAGTGGTTTGATTACCTCCTATCTAGCCCATGTAAAATTTTGGTTTCTTTCGGTTTTCTTCGTTATTAGACATTTCTGCGCAAAAACAAAGATATGGTATCTTATTATACACGAAAGCGGTCCTATGTGTCAACAAATAATATTTATTTGCATTCGTAATAAAAAGGTGAAATTATATTATTACGATTTTTAACCAATGAAAAAATTCGAAACGTGACACTTCCCGAGAGCAGATTTTGACAGGCTTCAAGGGGCGGGCCTACCGAAAGGAAGGTCAGTCCGGACTATTTTTCTGTTGTTTACAAATGTCGGAAGTGTTTTACGTTAGCGAGGAGCTACGCTATTTGCTAGTGGTCTTGGATAAATCACAGTAGAAAATGGATCCGACAGAGGAAGCATTTGTAGCACAAGTGAGAGAAGCATCTATAGCACAAGTGACACACGTAAAGCCATTAATTCTTGCTTAACCCAGCGTGCGAGCCGAGGTGCGAGGCGTCAATTAAACCCCGCCGAGAGTCGACGAGACGGCGAGAAAAGATCGCAATTTTTATGGAATCGAGGATGTTTGATTTTGGGAACAATGTGAATGTGGCATTGTGTTTGTGTGGATACTGCGTCCCAATGTCGACGCACATCGAATTTGTATGTTGTCTGGAGAAAGCTGGGTTGCCCGACCGTGCTGACAGATGCCTGCATGAGCTATGACTGACCAAGACATCTGTCAATGACACAATGTTGGGAATATCGGTCTGTTATCTATGTGCGATTTGCGTGCAGACTCGTTCGTTCGACCAAAGTAGGTAGTAGGTAAGTAATATGTAGTTCAACAGGTATCGAAAAATTATTTTGCAATTCAAACCTAAACAGAGCAATTATACTTGTATGGCCACACAATGACACATATTAAATAAAAAATAAATTCTATCTTCGAATTCGTAACGTAAATCTTTGTTACAAACTTATTTTATTTTTGACAGGATGTTACATGATGTGTGCATCCTTTTAATATAATTATTTAATTTCCATTTTAAAATGTTAATACAATTTGTTTAATTTATGTAAATAATGTTATTTAGATATGCGTGCTGCCATGCAATTTATAATATAGTCTGAATAATAAATAGATGTGTAATAAGGACATTGTGCAATTCACATGAGAATATTGAATTGGAGTTTTAATGTATTGTATACAGTATATTGGATATGTGCGGGTGTATATGTTATCAACACCACAATCATAAATTCATGTGTTTGCAAAATGCTGTAACAATTTAACATAAAAATTATTTGTTTGAAACGCTGTGATAATTTTATTAAAGTATTTCACAAACAAATCAACCAATGCGCTGACTTCATGATGTGATATTGATGAATTACACAGTTTTGCCAATTACTAATAATCATTATAAGATAATGATTGTTTACTATAAATCAAATGTCAGAATGTATCGGTTAGCTGCATATCATCACTGCACATGTTCAATGGGATGCTTCCAACAGGCAGCAGGCATAGTATACTAGCCTGGGTTTTTTGCAGGTGCAGAAAAGGGAAATTAGTTTTTTGTTGTTGTAAACAACAACATTTTCTCTGTTTCTCATTAGTGTCAGAACTGCTTGAGTCATCATCAGTGATATCGCTGTCATCCGCTACCGCAGATTCCGGATCACTGTCTTCAGAATTTTCCTTCTGACTGTTGCAGACAGAATGATCTGAAGATGGAGACAGTGAGACTGGGACATCCGAAGTGTCATCCACATTGACTAGACTGCCATGGTCAGTTGAAGAAGGCATGCAGGACTGCGACGACAACTTTGCATACCCATGGTCATGATGAATATTCACTGGAACAACAATATCATATGTATTAATTGCTGCATTGATGAAGTATCGCATTGGTGACATGATCACTGGCTCTGTTTGAGTTTGACACTACAAGTTAAAGGCTTTGCAATGTGACATCCATACTGCCATGAGGGACAATGTCATCTGGTGCACAGGATCCTTTGAAAGGTGTGCTTGGTATTTGTGAATCCTTCATCTGAAAGAATGATACATATGTAAGATGGTATGTATCTTCTGTGATATACATATAAATAACAATGTTTTGTCATCTTTTGTTTTCTCATTGCAGTACCTATGTCATAAAAAACCACAGAATAAATCAACTTATAATTGGCATTTCGGAAAGTGTTCAGGATCTAATTTTGTGTAGATGCATCTGTGGATATTGTAACGTACTATGCACGAGAAATCTAAATTTGATTGAATTATTCCACAGGCCCCATAGGGTCCCCCAGACTATTTTTCCACAATTGTTAAACAAATCTACTTTTGCATGGCTGTTGCATGTGGTGGTGCTACTGTACACAAGAAATCTGTATTTTATTGCATCATTCTAAGGGCCCCCAAAACACAAAGTAATACTGGTGATTTGGTTTTTGAGAAGATCCCTTGAAATGACCCCCATATCAGTTTTGTGTATTGGGTATCTGCTTGCTGGCTTGTCTGCTACTGCTAGCCAGGGTCACTAGTCAACTCTGTCTCAATGAGACCAGTGGACAGTGGGCTGAGCAGGGTGTTGTGGTTCAACCAGGGAACATTCCTGCAATAAATAGAACATTACCTTTTCAATGGTGCATTCTGTGCGATTCCATTATATGACTAACCTTCCTGGCATATTTTAATTAATATGTATGTGTTCTGAGTCATTCAGACATCATTACAAACAAACAAAACCCACTCCTACATAAGCAGCTCACATAAATTACATAGTAAACCAATTATACAAGCCCACTTGCACATATAAGGAAATAAAATGTTTAAGTTAGTTAGGTGCAATCAATGTCCTCCTTGTTCCAATCAGAGACACCTATTTGGCCATAATCAAAGTCATACTTGCATTTTCCAAAAATACAAATGTCAGCTTTATTCTAAATACTAATATTTTGTTTTTAATTTAAGAATATTTTTACATTGGGGTTTATACATAAGTTTCATTTGTGGGTGGGGTTTTACCCAACTGAGTCTTTTCCGAGATATATAAGTTTTTTGTATTGCTTTGTATAAGGTTTTCTAAATAAACTTTTGGCCATTTTCCTAATAAATACTTTTGGGAAGTGATTATGGACACCTTCCAGTTATCAAACACTAACTGCACTAACTGAACAATGCTGATGTATGCGGTACTATTGAAAGCAGAATACATGCCTTATTAAAATATAATTTTCCTACTTTATATTCTTATTTTATAGTCTTATTTCGTTATACACAGTAACACTATTCATTTCCGATTCAATATACTAGTCATGTTGGTCGATAATCATTCTCCAACAGCCATTAGTACCAACAAATTTGAAGATTTATTTAAACACTCAAAGTTAGCAACATTTAAAGCTGACCTCTGTTGCAGTGGTTTGTCTTTTCATCATGCCCTAACATATGACTGTGAACTGGTAAGAAATGCAAGTGCACTAGAGAGATGATGGGGCTTCATCCAGGCAGTGATGTTTGTATTGGGTATGGATAGTCTTTTCACTCTTGCTAGGAAACACAGGACACTACTAAGATTGTGATCTTATTGCCTAATTTGCACTAGGCTGTTAACTGCAATTAGTAACAGCAGTCCTCTGTTGTACTTTGATCATGATGTTTACAACCCTTGCAGGTAACAATGCAGGCTATGGGCCAATGTAAGGTTCTAAATGTTTTTCACTCATGTAACTATTAATTTTAATCATGGGATCAGTGATATTACTACCTGCTGTCACGAGACTATTCTGACCCCCAACTAAAACAAATGTGTGCTTGTTTGTCATTTGCAAAGCAAAACTGCAAATTCTTAAAGGTGAGATCCACATTTGGGTACATAATGTTTTGGGGGATAAAAAAAACGTTGTCGGTTATTTAGAAATTTATTAATCTGTCAATTTTTTAATATCGGACACTAGTGACTTATTATGTATGTCAAAACAATTACTAGTAAAAGATTGATTGTGTATTGTATATTTTGACCATGCATATTCTACAGCAATAACAGCAGAGGCATACATGAAGTTATACAATATTCTACTGCCTAAATTAAAATACTAAATGTGTTCCCAGGTAATATTGCCAATTGACTTGGGTTGTGATGGGCAATGTCATTGGATAGACACATTAACATACTTAATAGTGACACTATGTTAAGTGTGATTGATTCTGTAGCATGTTTTATTGTTGTTATACTCATTATTTCATAGAAAGTTGTGCGATGCACACATGTACAGATGTTACCAGAAACAAATACAATGATACCATACTCATAATGACAATAATATTTTACTAACCTGCATGGCTGCTTCTCGCCATTTCCTACTTGTCGTTCTGGTCTCTGGCTTCGATGATAAAATGCATATAAACAGCACATCCTCAGCTTGCATAATGTCAAAAAACAGTGTCCTCATGTAATGGCCAAGATTAACTTGTAAGCAAACTAGTGTTCAACAGACAGTATTCATAAGTCAACAGCTATGTCCCCAATTCTCTGCTGTGATGCTAAAACCTTGGGCAATTTTTTTTCACTCTACATTGCTCCAGTTCACTCAGCTGTAAAAATGAGTACCTGCATGGCTATAGATAGTGGTGGATATGTGTACGAGTAGCTTTCGCGCATTAATTATAGCATATCGCTGGATGCTTCCCAGAGAAGTTGAGATGGTATATCTGATTGAACAGGTCTGTCGGGAAATAAAGTGTAAAGCGCTTTCAGCAATCCTGAGGATTGGTTCTGCGCTAAATAAGATCTTCCCTTTATAAATTAGCAGTAATAAAACCAGAGTTTTTTTCTTGAATGATTTAAATCGGTTGGAAAAATTAATGGGTTTTTAATCAATTACATTATATACGGTAGTGTTTTATTGAAAGCAGTTAACAGTCTAATTTAAATAATAACATAAATTTGTGTTTTGCTGTTTCTGTTAATTAATTCCAAGTAATGCCTGTAATATGACTGACAGTTCTTGACTGTTGTTGACTAATTAGCGAGTCACTCTAATTTGCATATGACGACGAGTATTGTTTAAAATAAACGTCATACGCATGCATGGTCGTAGCTGTCATTTCTTTTTATGTCATTATCTTGAAGAAGGTTATTCCACCACCGGCGACTGTCTATGTCAGAAACAAAAAGTTTACTTGTACCTAGAGACTCGAGCTATTTTTAGCAACCAACGAACCGGCGGGTTGGTCTAGGTACAGCTCGCCGGCGAACTGTTGACCTAAATCCGTGGATTATATAAACATTCTTTATTTCACATTAAATAATACTGTCCACACATATTTTTACTTTATTACATTCATATTTCTTATTACATTTAAACTTTGCTTAGGTACATTCGTATATTATACAGACGATGAAATACAACTGTGGAACTAAATTGTAGTCGTAACGATACACGTTGGTACTCGTAAGTGCCGAGTCGGCTTGGCAACAACAAGCTGGTTTCGGCATGTAATTTCCTACGCGCCGCTTCACCTTCCAAATAAGGAAATCGTGTCCGGTTTTCCCTCTCAGTTCACCAAACATTACTTTGTCGCTGCGTACTTATATGCAAACAAATCGGCCAAAGATGCACCTGTGGCTTTGATCGAGACTTATGTTTTTATGTTCAGTGTCTCTTTGTGCTCGTCACGTTTGTAATTAGGCTTGCAATCGGCGTTTGAAAGTGACCACCGCAGACTCTTGTCGAACTTTCCGCCGGCGGACACGCCAACTTCATCATCTCTAACCTGCTTTTTCGGCAGGAATCCTTTCGTGGAAGTATGTGAAAAGTTGCTTACTAACAATCATAGTATATCTATTAGCTATACAGTGCATTAAATTGTTTAATTATGTTTGTTTTAATGCGTTTGGCCCGTTTTTGCGAGAGCTATGCTGCGTCGCCTATCGACTGGCGGCTTCCGGGATTGTAGGCAACACGCCAATCAAACCGGAAAAGGCCCTAGGCAAGATGGCAGCGCCCTGTGTTGAAAGTAGCTCAGTTTAAAAAAATATTAAAAATATACCGTGACGCTGTGCTTGTCAAATTATGGTGACAAGTGCTGTAAATTATATGTTCTTATGTTTGGGCTGTGGTTGTTCAGCCGCTTCACTCCATTAAGGCTTACGATGTGTCATTGTCATAGATGCATCATTCATTGTGCTACAAATGCTTTCTTCATATTTTCATTAATTTATCTTAGATCACTAGAAATACGTAGCTCTGTACGTAACACTTGTTTGTACAAGAAAATGTCCTGTGATACTCCTTTCTAGCAGCCCTTGAAGCTGTAAAATCTGTTGGAATGTCACTTTGAATTTCATTGGTTAAAAATCGTAAAATATATTTACTTTATTCAATCAAATAAATATTATTGTTACACATACTTTCGTGTATTAATACATTTGTTTTTGGAGAAATGTCAATACGAGATACAATTTTAATGCTAATGGGATAAATCGATAGACGTGACTTCGTAAGTCGTTGTTGCCGTTTATTAGACTGTTTATGCCGTACTGATAGCAAGCTTACAGTGCTATGTAATGTTTTATTTACATGTTGTTGATCTTGCCTGTTATGTGACTCATGTATACAGTGAAACTGAGCATTTTGCCTATGTTGCATACTCATCATATGTATATTCAACATAGTTACAGCATATGTTAAGATTAGTAATCGCAGTTAGCATGACAGAACAGCATTTGAGTAAGTGCGATTAATTATCATGACTGCTGTTAAGCGTACTCGATAACTTACAAGCAGTTCATTGTTATTAACGAAACTGAGTCAATTTACTATTCATAAATCGAAACATATGAATTATGGTATACATATAGTTAATCAAATTGACTTAAAATTTCTATGAATAGAACTGTTTGCAACTGACAGATTAAATTATATAAGTATTTTGATCACTGTTTTCCGCAAAAGGAATCCTTAGTAATATGAATGCTAGTAATAGAAACATGAATGTTTGAAATTCATACCAGCAAAAGTAGATCGAATTCGATCTCATCTGGACGAAATGCTGACCACAGCTGTACTAATACCAAATGTTACAATAGTATACATATTGGTGAGAACATTTCATTATCAACAAACTGAAGAATAAAATTTTTCAGTGCTATCGTTCATAAACATTATACTTTAGTACACAACAGAGTGTTGATTAACTCTATCTACCATGTAAATATTGTTCTGGTTTTTTCGTATAGACATTTCTGGCAAAAACAAGATATGTACCTTTTACCGAAAGTCTATGTGTAACAAAATACAAAAAAAGTTGAATTATATTATTACGATTTAACCATGAAAATATTAAACCACTCCGAGTTGCACTTAAGTACAAAGAAGGTCAGTCGATATTTTTATGTTTACAAATGTCGAATTTTACTATTCTGAGCTACCTATTTGCTAGTGCTGATAAATCAAGTAGAAAATGGTCAAGAGAAGCATTTGTACACAAGTGAAGAAGCTTAGCAACAAGCTAACATAAACATTATTTACACATTGTTACCACTAACTGTGACAAGAAGCGTCAGTATTAAAATATGAATATATTTTTTGGACAATTGACTATTTAACACAGTGGCATGATCTGCAGCCTTTTGTTTGATATGCGTAATTGTAGCAATCGAACCAGTCGTGTCGAGCACACTAGTCTCCAAATAAGAGCCAAAGCATGTATACAACAAACATAATTAAACAATTTAATCACTTGTATATCTGAATAGCAATACTTGATTGTTAGTAATGCTTTATCTTAGAAGGACTAATAACAGTAAATGTGAGTTGGCATGTCGGCTGAAATTACATTTGCAATTCAAACATGCAGCCAATTACTTAAAGTGCGACACAAGACACTGAAATAAAAAATAATCTCGATTTAACGTATCTTTGCCATTTTTAGATATAAGTAGGTGACAAAGTAATGTCATTGTAAAAGTAAACAATTCTGTATTTAAGTAAGTAAAATACATGCGAGAACCAGCATTTTTCAAGACTGATAATACAATGATGTTAATAAATTAGTATGTATTCATCGATCTGTAAATATCGAATTGACTAATGTTTGAACATGTAATAGAAATATGTGAATGAAGTAAAAATATTGTCATAGTATTCATTTGTGATAAATTGTCTTATATAATCCAAAATTTATAAGTTGACACGCTGGACTGTTTCCTATACACCAGCTATTTACAAATCCATGACGCAATTGTATTCTGATGTAGCAGTAGTGAATTAACGTTTGCACAATTACTAAAAGTCATATGCATAATATTGTTATACGTATATGCAGAATTAAATTATACGAGTTAGTGCATATATATGCACATGTAATGGATGCTCACAATGCAACAAGTATACACGTTTTTTCAGTGCAGAATAAGGAATAGTTTACTGTTGTTGTAAATCTAACAAATATTTTCAGTTTTCATTAAATGATAGAACATGCTTGAGCATCATCAGTGATATGCTGTATACGTACCCAGATTCCGGATCACTGTTTAAAGTTTATCCTTCATGACTTTGCAGACAAATATCGAAGATGGAGACAGTTGTAGACTGGGACATACGAAGTATTCCACATTGACTAGACATGCACATCGAGTAGTTCAAGAAGGCATGCAGGATGCAGTACAACTTTCATACCATTTGATGAATATTCACTGCAACAACAATATCATATGTATTAATTGCTGCATTGATGAAGTATCGCATTGGTGACATGATCACTGGCTCTGTTTGAGTTTGACACTACAAGTTAAAGGCTTTGCAATGTGACATCCATACTGCCATGAGGGACAATGTCATCTGGTGCACAGGATCCTTTGAAAGGTGTGCTTGGTATTTGTGAATCCTTCATCTGAAAGAATGATACATATGTAAGATGGTATGTATCTTCTGTGATATACATATAAATAACAATGTTTTGTCATCTTTTGTTTTCTCATTGCAGTACCTATGTCATAAAAACCACAGAATAAATCAACTTATAATTGGCATTTCGGAAAGTGTTCAGGATCTAATTTTGTGTAGATGCATCTGTGGATATTGTAACGTACTATGCACGAGAAATCTAAATTTGATTGAATTATTCCACAGGCCCCATAGGGTCCCCCAGACTATTTTTCCACAATTGTTAAACAAATCTACTTTTGCATGGCTGTTGCATGTGGTGGTGCTACTGTACACAAGAAATCTGTATTTTATTGCATCATTCTAAGGGCCCCCAAAACACAAAGTAATACTGGTGATTTGGTTTTTGAGAAGATCCCTTGAAATGACCCCCATATCAGTTTTGTGTATTGGGTATCTGCTTGCTGGCTTGTCTGCTACTGCTAGCCAGGGTCACTAGTCAACTCTGTCTCAATGAGACCAGTGGACAGTGGGCTGAGCAGGGTGTTGTGGTTCAACCAGGGAACATTCCTGCAATAAATAGAACATTACCTTTTCAATGGTGCATTCTGTGCGAATTCCATTATATGACTAACCTTCCTGGCATATTTTAATTAATATGTATGTGTTCTGAGTCATTCAGACATCATTACAAACAAACAAAACCCACTCCTACATAAGCAGCTCACATAAATTACATAGTAAACCAATTATACAAGCCCACTTGCACATATAAGGAAATAAAATGTTTAAGTTAGTTAGGTGCAATCAATGTCCTCCTTGTTCCAATCAGAGACACCTATTTGGCCATAATCAAAGTCATACTTGCATTTTCCAAAAATACAAATGTCGGCTTTATTCTAAATACTAATATTTTGTTTTTAATTTAAGAATATTTTTACATTGGGGTTTATACATAAGTTTCATTTGTGGGTGGGGTTTTACCCAACTGAGTCTTTTCCGAGATATATAAGTTTTTTGTATTGCTTTGTATAAGGTTTTCTAAATAAACTTCTTGGCCATTTTCCTAATAAATACTTTTGGGAAGTGATTATGGACACCTTCCAGTTATCAAACACTAACTGCACTAACTGAACAATGCTGATGTATGCGGTACTATTGAAAGCAGAATACATGCCTTATTAAAATATAATTTTCCTACTTTATATTCTTATTTTATAGTCTTATTTCGTTATACACAGTAACACTATTCATTTCCGATTCAATATACTAGTCATGTTGGTCGATAATCATTCTCCAACAGCCATTAGTACCAACAAATTTGAAGATTTATTTAAACACTCAAAGTTAGCAACATTTAAAGCTGACCTCTGTTGCAGTGGTTTGTCTTTTCATCATGCCCTAACATATGACTGTGAACTGGTAAGAAATGCAAGTGCACTAGAGAGATGATGGGGCTTCATCCAGGCAGTGATGTTTGTATTGGGTATGGATAGTCTTTTCACTCTTGCTAGGAAACACAGGACACTACTAAGATTGTGATCTTATTGCCTAATTTGCACTAGGCTGTTAACTGCAATTAGTAACAGCAGTCCTCTGTTGTACTTTGATCATGATGTTTACAACCCTTGCAGGTAACAATGCAGGCTATGGGCCAATGTAAGGTTCTAAATGTTTTTCACTCATGTAACTATTAATTTTAATCATGGGATCAGTGATATTACTACCTGCTGTCACGGGGACTATTCTGACCCCCAACTAAAACAAATGTGTGCTTGTTTGTCATTTGCAAAGCCATAATTGTCGACATGTTAGCAAAAAGTAAAAATCTCTGTACACGACTTCATTTAAGTTTCATATAATTATTTAAATATTTACTGGTTATTTTTGCATTTCAGGTGTTTCACGTGTCCGTCCTGTTCGCCGGTGGAATCGCTACGCTTCGGTTCTTCGATTGTTATAATTATTTTTGAGGGTGTATGGCTGCAGTGGACTTGTCGATATGTTGTTAAATCATAACAATTATATTAAAGGGGAACTGAAACGCAGCTGTAACATTCCATATACCTAAATGTATACTATATAAGTATACATTAATGGTGAAAGAAGCATATTCACTTATCAGACAAACTGGGAAAAAAATATTTTCAGTGCCTAAATCGTCGTCATAGAACACTGCGTAACGCCATCTTTATTCCAAGCCGAGTGGTTTGATTACCTCCTATCTAGCCCATGTAAAATTTTGGTTTCTTTCGGTTTTCTTCGTTATTAGACATTTCTGCGCAAAAACAAAGATATGGTATCTTATTATACACGAAAGCGGTCCTATGTGTCAACAAATAATATTTATTTGCATTCGTAATAAAAAGGTGAAATTATATTATTACGATTTTTAACCAATGAAAAAATTCGAAACGTGACACTTCCCGAGAGCAGATTTTGACAGGCTTCAAGGGGCGGGCCTACCGAAAGGAAGGTCAGTCCGGACTATTTTTCTGTTGTTTACAAATGTCGGAAGTGTTTTACGTTAGCGAGGAGCTACGCTATTTGCTAGTGGTCTTGGATAAATCACAGTAGAAAATGGATCCGACAGAGGAAGCATTTGTAGCACAAGTGAGAGAAGCATCTATAGCACAAGTGACACACGTAAAGCCATTAATTCTTGCTTAACCCAGCGTGCGAGCCGAGGTGCGAGGCGTCAATTAAACCCCGCCGAGAGTCGACGAGACGGCGAGAAAAGATCGCAATTTTTATGGAATCGAGGATGTTTGATTTTGGGAACAATGTGAATGTGGCATTGTGTTTGTGTGGATACTGCGTCCCAATGTCGACGCACATCGAATTTGTATGTTGTCTGGAGAAAGCTGGGTTGCCCGACCGTGCTGACAGATGCCTGCATGAGCTATGACTGACCAAGACATCTGTCAATGACACAATGTTGGGAATATCGGTCTGTTATCTATGTGCGATTTGCGTGCAGACTCGTTCGTCCGACCAAAGTAGGTAGTAGGTAAGTAATATGTAGTTCAACAGGTATCGAAAAATTATTTTGCAATTCAAACCTAAACAGAGCAATTATACTTGTATGGCCACACAATGACACATATTAAATAAAAAATAAATTCTATCTTCGAATTCGTAACGTAAATCTTTGTTACAAACTTATTTTATTTTTGACAGGATGTTACATGATGTGTGCATCCTTTTAATATAATTATTTAATTTCCATTTTAAAATGTTAATACAATTTGTTTAATTTATGTAAATAATGTTATTTAGATATGCGTGCTGCCATGCAATTTATAATATAGTCTGAATAATAAATAGATGTGTAATAAGGACATTGTGCAATTCACATGAGAATATTGAATTGGAGTTTTAATGTATTGTATACAGTATATTGGATATGTGCGGGTGTATATGTTATCAACACCACAATCATAAATTCATGTGTTTGCAAAATGCTGTAACAATTTAACATAAAAATTATTTGTTTGAAACGCTGTGATAATTTTATTAAAGTATTTCACAAACAAATCAACCAATGCGCTGACTTCATGATGTGATATTGATGAATTACACAGTTTTGCCAATTACTAATAATCATTATAAGATAATGATTGTTTACTATAAATCAAATGTCAGAATGTATCGGTTAGCTGCATATCATCACTGCACATGTTCAATGGGATGCTTCCAACAGGCAGCAGGCATAGTATACTAGCCTGGGTTTTTTGCAGGTGCAGAAAAGGGAAATTAGTTTTTTGTTGTTGTAAACAACAAAATTTTCTCTGTTTCTCATTAGTGTCAGAACTGCTTGAGTCATCATCAGTGATATCGCTGTCATCCGCTACCGCAGATTCCGGATCACTGTCTTCAGAATTTTCCTTCTGACTGTTGCAGACAGAATGATCTGAAGATGGAGACAGTGAGACTGGGACATCCGAAGTGTCATCCACATTGACTAGACTGCCATGGTCAGTTGAAGAAGGCATGCAGGACTGCGACGACAACTTTGCATACCCATGGTCATGATGAATATTCACTGGAACAACAATATCATATGTATTAATTGCTGCATTGATGAAGTACAGATTTCTGGTGTACAGTAGCACCACCACATGCAACAGCCATGCAAAAGTAGATTTGTTTAACAATTGTGGAAAAATAGTCTGGGGACCCTATGGGGCCTGTGGAATAATTCAATCAAATTTAGATTTCTCGTGCATAATACGTTACAATATCCACAAATGCATCTACACAAAATTAGATTCTGAACATTTTCCGAAATGCCAATTATAAGTTTATTTATTCTGTATTTTTTATGACATATATACTGCAATGAGAAAACAAAAGATGACAAAACATTGTTATTTATATATATATATCACAGAAGATACATACCATCTTACATATGTATCATTCTTTCAGATGAAGGATTCACAAATACCAAGCACACCTTTCAAAGGATCATGTGCACCAGATGACATTGTCCCTCGCAGTATGGATGTCACATTACAAAGCCTTTAACTTGTAGTGTCAAACTCAAACAGTGCCAGTGATCATCACCAATGCGATACTTCATCATTGCAGCAATTAATACATATGATATTGTTGTTCAAGTGAATTTCACCATGACCATGGGTATGCAAAGTTGACGTCGCCGCAGTCCTGCATGCCTTCTTCAACTGACCTTGGCAGTCTAGTCAATGTGGATGACACTTCGGATGTCCCCAGTCTCACTGTCTCCATCTTCAGATCATTCTGTTTGCAACAGTCAGTCAGAAGGAAAATTCTGAAGACAGGATCCGGAACGGGGTGATGCAGATGACAGGTAATGGCATCACTGATGATGGATCACAAGCAGTTCTGACACTTAATGAGAAATGAGAAAATTTTGGTTATTACAACAAAACAAATTTTTCAATTTCGGCAAAAAACGCAGGCTTGTATACTATGCCTGCTGCCTGTTGGAAGCATCCCATTGAACATGTGCAGTGATGATATATATGCAGCTAACACATTCTGACAATTGATTTATAGTAAACAATCATTGTCTTATAATGATTATTAAATGGCAAAACTGTGTAATTCAACAATATCACATCATGAAGTCAGCGTATTGGTGATTTATTTGTGAAATACTTTAATAAAATTATCAAAGCGATTTCATAAACAAATAATTTTTATGTTAAATTGTTACATTTTCAGACATGTCTTTTTGATTAAAGACCAAAGTATTACACCCGCACATATCCAATATACTGTATATAATACATTAAAACTCCAATTCAATATTCTCATGTGAATTGCACAATGTCCTTATTACACATCTATTTATTATTCACACTGATACACGTGTTACGTACTGACACACCATTATTTACATAAATTAAACAAATTGTAATAACATTTTAAAATGGAAATTAAATAATTATATTAAAAGGATGCATACATCATGTAACATCCTGTCAAAAATAAAATAAGTTTGTAACAAAGATTTACGTTACGAAATCATGTATTATGAATTTATATGGACATATAACTATATTTTTGTACAAAACCAATGGTGTTTTGGCTTTAACGGTAAAATAATTTTTCGATAATTGTATTAGAATGTCAATGTAAACAATCTGAAGCAAACATTAGAATATTCGCATTAGAAATGATGCTTCTTGGCAATTATTGCTATTACCTTATTCATTAAGATTTTGAGATAAGGTGTATGTTATGTACTGCTACATCATGTTGTCATAAGCATCCCCATAGGAACAATTTGGTAAATGTGATCGAGCTACTAAATGCGTTCGACCTTACATTGTTCCCAACAAACATCCTCGATTCCATGAAAATTGCGATCTTTTCTCGCCGTCTCTGCCGACTTTCATGGGCTTAATTGACGCTCGCACCCTCGGCTCGCACTGCTGAAGAATTAATGGCTTTCACGTGTGTCACTTGAAGCAGATGCCTCTTCACTTGTGCTAATAAATAAGCCCTCTGTCGGATCCATTTTCAATGCGATTTATCCAAGACCACTAGTAGCAAATAGCGTAGCTCCTCGCTAACGTAAAACACTTCCGACATTTGTAAACAACAGAAAAATAGTCCGGACCGACCTTCCTTTCGGTAGGCCCGCCCCTTGAAGCCTGTCAAAATCTGCTCTCGGGAAGTGTCACGTTTCGAATTTTTCATTGGTTAAAAATCGTAATAATATAATTTCACCTTTTTATTACGAATGCAAATAAATATTATTTGTTGACACATAGGACCCCTTTCGTGTATAATAAGGTACCATATCTTTGTTTTTGCGCAGAAATGTCTAATAACGAAGAAAACCGAAAGAAACCAAAATTTTACATGGGCTAGATAGGAGGTAATCAAACCACTCGGCTTGGAATAAAGATGGCGTTACGCAGTGTTCTATGACGACGATTTAGGCACTGAAAATATTTTTTTCCCAGTTTGTCTGATAAGTGAATATGCTTCTTTCACCATTAATGTATACTTATATAGTATACATTTAGGTATATGGAATGTTACAGCTGTGTTTCAGTTCCCCTTTAATTTCCACGACACCCAACAATTTGCTTCCTGGTGTTTTACTGGGGGCACAAATTGCCTCCCATTTCCTGTCGCTATGCTTAAAGCGCTAGTGTTTTCAGACTGTGTGAATAATGAATGTGTGTGTGTGTGTGCGTGTGCGTGTGCGTGTGCGTGTGCGTGTGCGTGTGCGTGTGCGTGTGCGTGTGCGTGTGCGTGTGCGTGTGCGTGTGCGTGTGCGTGTGCGTGCGCGTGCGCGTGCGCGTGCGCGGGCGCGGGCGCGGGCGGGCCGGGCGTGTGTGTATATATGTACAGTAAATTGTACACACATAAACACACATATCAGTGTTTCCTCTGCTACATGATGAGCAAGGTGCGCCACCTCGGTGTTTTTCTAAGCCACCTCGCTCAAAATATGCTAAAATTGCCACCTTATTTGTAGCTATTTCTTGCTATAGACATGTTTGCTTGCTGCTACCTTGTAGTTATGCATTTGTTTCCTCTCTATATCCCAGGGAATATGTTAAAACACGCTTCAGAATGCACTATTTTGAAGGATCCACATAGTGTCGTGCTAGCGTTCAGGACATTTTACCATCTCACCCATCATTTTACCCAGAGGAACACTGCATATACTCATACACACATGCACGCACACGCACGCACGCACGCACGCACGCACGCACGCACACGCACGCACGCACGCACGCACGCACGCACGCACGCACGCACGCACGCACACGCACTTGTTACACATTCAGTTGTGGTCTGACACGATATATATATATATATATATATATATATATATATATATATATATATATATATATATAATTATATAATATATAATATATATTATTATGTATTGTTTATAAATAATATATAATTATATATAATTATATTATGTATATATCTAAATCACACACAACGAACAACGCACGCACCACACGCAGCACCACACACACACACACACACACACACACACACACACACACACACACACACAACAACAACAACACAACACACACACACACACACACACACACACACACACACACACACACACACACACACACACACACACTCACACACACACACACACACACACACACACACACACACACACACACACAACACACACACACACACACACACATGGAGATAACATTCGCGTTTGGGACACTTTTTTACATGCGTTTTTATGAGATTTGTACGTCTTCTTGTTATTAATGTAGTTAGCAGGTTTGTTTAGGTGTGTTAAAACGGCATAACAGTTTATTGATAGTTTCGAAATTTTCTTTCGATAATGCACTGACGTTAATTTTATGTATTGTTACACTCTTAACTAAATGTTTTGGTGAGAACGACAAATTAATGGTGATGTCACCTTTAAGTTAACGTCCCCATCTTCGCGTCCTTGAAGCAATGTAAACACGCGCGAAAAGTTGCCCGTGATTCGACGAGACTTATTGTGTACTTCCGGTTTATTTTGCGGTGAGAGAATCTTAAATATGTAAACGAAAAGTGAGTATTTCTGCTTTATGTAGCAACCAACAAGCTATGGCATAGTTCTACGACGATGCGCAATAGTTTAAAATAACGTCAATTCCGGTATTGACAGTTTGACTTGTATAAAATGGCATTTGTTACGATGTTATGCCTGCACAGTTTATGTTTTGACACTGACTGACTGACTCACTGGCTGTCATCTAATCGACGAATGTTGACAGCGACAGCGAACGAACAGGACTTCCTTATCGGCAGTGTTGGTGTTTACTTCTGTACTAATTACGAAATATATTATACTAAGAGGTGAGCGCAATTAATACACCATGTTCACTTAATAGTGGCTTCAGTCAGTGTAAGTTCAGGTCTGGACAATTTTGTTGTGAGTTGTGTAGAATTGAATCGGGCTCCTCCTGGCCCAGTCCCACTTCCACTCCGTAGCCGTAAGCTAAGGTAACCCTTAACTCATGCTCAGTTTTATTGAATTATGTTATATTTTTTAATTTGAAATTTCATTATGTTAATGCTATCATTCCAAACACATAACATTAGAAAAGTGTTGTATCTTTGCATACTTGAGACACAAACAGTGCTATGTTCACTAGCATTCGCTAGATCAACATACACTGTTCCATACATTTAAATGCACTGCATGGTAATGCAGTGATACAGACTGGTGAAACCGGATTGTTTTGTCCTGGGCTGTTTTCATATATTGATGTAAATATCACATAACATTCACATATAAACAATTCTGGTGCATCTCCTATTGACTTTTTTGTATTACAGGTCTCAATCATTTCAGATTAATTATAAACTGGGATCTTCATTTGAATGCAGTGTATGATTATAATACACATATTGATATTGCTTGTTTTTTTTTCTCGTAAACCTGACTGCCAGGTTCAATGGTATGAAGGCATAGCAATAACTTTAGTCAGTTACCACATCTATGTTACAACGAATATCGTGGTCATCATATATAGGCATACTTAGTACATCTCCAAATCAGTGTGATAAAGTCAATCTAAGTTTGTATATATTTTACATATTAATTAAGTCACAACAGTAATTAATTGTTATGGAAGACATTAAAGAACATTCAAAATGGACCAATCTTAGAAAAGAAACATAGCTTTATGTAGAGACCCATCCACCCATCATTTAGATGGGTAAAGCCTGTTTTGGATGGATTAAAATGTGGGTGGATGGGTGGTGGATGGAGAAAAAAATGAAGGAGAAAAAACAATCTTCAAAAATCATAGATGTTGTCAGTTATGCCTAAGAAATGACTGTAAATGATGTCACACGTGTATTTGTAGTCCAAAATAAACACGTTTAAAGTTTGTAAACAGTTCAAGTTCAGTCTATTTATTTCAAAACACACAACATGAAAAACAAAGAAAGTAAGTTACGTGGTATGATATTCAGTCATGAAGAAATATGTTTGGAAAAGGAGTAGACATCCTTGTGCCCACCAAAAAATGTGTGACTTGCAAAAATGTCATCCTGCATATAGCCCTGAAAAGAAATGTTATGGCTCTTACCAAGTGTCTAACCCCTGGTGGCATGAATTATGCTGAGAAGACTCATCATCACTCTTCCTTGTGTTAAGCTCTTTGTTTTGTAAATGTAAACAGAACCACATTGATGACAGGGTTTATTTTGATGCAATTTGCCAACACAGAAAACCACTTGTGAAATCAGAAAAAAACTTTGTTATTGATTTTTTTGGTAAACTGTCAAAGAAACAACGTTTTGCCTTTGTTGTAACATGTAGTGTAGCATTACACCTTCGGTGGTCACTCAGCCCATCCTATCACCTCGCCCATCATTTTACTCAGGGAACACACTGTGATAATCTGACACATCTGTTATTATGTGTAAAAGTCAACATTGTTTTGGTTACGACTCATTATCAGTCATGCCAGACATAACAGGGTGCTCATAATGTCATTGCAGTCTGCTCACAGTGTGCTGAATTAATAAGTCATTAATGATATTATTAAGAGGGTACTTGTTATTATTTTCCCAATGAAGTTATCAGTCTTGTCATAGTTCATTTACAATTTATATTTGTGCTGACATTGAGTCATGAAAAATGTTTGCATCCATTGATATTAGAAATATATATATTTCTTGTAAGGCTGATTACGATATCTAATGATATAGCATAATTAGTCTTTTACTCATAATGTTACATGATTATTAGACTAGAAAGCATAAATGCACTTTAGGAATCAGAGTCGAAGATTGTGTCTATCTTACTTTGTTACAACAATCAGTAGTTTAAATACATTTTGTATTTGTTATAAATGTGTGTGTGTGTGTGTGTGTGTGTGTGTGTGTGTGTGCGTGCGTGCGTGCATGCGTGCGTGTGTCGTGCGTGCGTGGTGTGGTGGGGTGTGTGTGTGTGTGTGTGTGTGAAAGCAGTTATATTTTAATTCATGTTTTCTTATAAACCTGTCCCACATTTTTGAAAAATTTGCAGCAATGCATTTATCTGTATGAATACAAACAGCTGTTTTGTTCTTATCTGATCTGACTTCATTGGTTTATTTATAGACTTGGGCGGAGACACCACAACAAATTCACTAATCAGACTACAGAGTGAGAGAAGGAAGGAGGGTTAATGTGGTGGATGACCAATGTATGGTCCTAGTTCACACCCCTGCCACCAGTGTATCAACTACCGCGTGTGATGGCTGGCGTTTCAGACATGCAGGTTATTGCCAACTTTTGTATTGATTGAACATAATTATCATCGTTAAAGTGCATAATTTTTATTAGCAGAATGCTTCTTATTTCTTCACTTAAAAATAGCTTGTGGTTTTGTGCAGGAATTGACATTAGGCACCAACAGTGATTGTAAACATATACAGCCATTGACAAGTTGTCATTATCAATATGACAAATTTTTGTTGATCTAATTGCTTATAATATAATCAACAATACATTAAACGGAAAGTCTTAACCAAACTGATACTAAATCAAATTGAATGTCTAGTATATGCTCATAATTGAAATTGATGAAAATTAAAAAAAAGTTGAGAGAATAAATTGAATATAAATTATTTCTTAGAGCAACTAACTATACTGCCGATCTTTTTGGCACTGTCCACTTACACCTTGTTTGGTCACAGGACAAGTGAAATTGCTACTACACACTGTATTTGTTGGGACAACTTCATTAGGATGTTGGGCATCACTGTTCTCAGCTAAACCTTACACAGTCTTGACACGGTTAACAGTGCTCACTCACTATTCAACTGTAAATATTGTGAATAATTTACAGATAAATAGGTTTTAAAATGTAGTTGTGGGACAAGGAAATTGTTGTACGGACAAGTGAAATGTATTTTTTGGGTGACAAGTTCGGGACAAGTAATTTTTTTATGTATTTCGAACCCTGCCCCACAATTCGGTTCCTCAAGAATGCAACCAAAGATCGGCAAAAACGAATTCAACATCAGTGAAATTATAGTCATATTTTACATACATATATTAATCAACATTTTATATGTTTGATGTTTTGAATATTTCAGCAGTCACCTGAGGGTAGCAAACATGGCGGGGGGAGTGAGATGACCTCGTACGGCACCCCACCCGCCCACCAGCTCGACTTCTACCAGGCAATGGCCGACTTCAAGGTGATGTTCCCAGATATGGACGAGGAGATTATCGAGGCTGTACTTAGGGCGAACAACGGGGGAGTGGACGCAACCATCGACCAGTTGCTGACCATGAGTGTTGACACAAGCGATGACACACACGTCCACAGTGTCGGCGGTGACACATTCAACTACAAGATGTTTAACGATGACACTATTCCACCTGAGGTCAGCCATGTGGTGTATTAGTAGTTAGTCATTATATTTTATTTGCTGTAAAGCAAGAATCACTGTTGCTTGTGGCACTTTGTAATATATTGCATTTATTAATCAAACATTACTGATAACAAGTGGTAGTACTAAGATGGTTATTAAAAATATAGCAATGTAGTACTACTAAAATAATTTACAAATTAACTGACTAACATTCTTGTATGGCTCACAATTAATATTAAGTGATTTGATAATATACAGTACAGTGTAAAATTGGCTAATGTTTTATATATGTTTTATTTAGAATGCGTAAATTAATATAATTGCTATTTGGGAATAATTATAATGTTCAGCAAATGTTGAACTTGTATTTCAAATCTAAGCTATATTTTGAATATTGAGTAATAATTAAATAATACTATAACAATGATTGTAATTCTTTTGTGCTGTATATTTATTTTCATGAAGGTGACAAATTGAAAGATTCATTACTTAACCTTTTCGGCAATGAGGTCTGGTAAGCTTGCAAAAATGGCTGCCACAAATGAGACACTATCAGTAGAGTTTGAACTGTGGTCTAAAAATTATGTAGCTAAAATGTTATGTTATGTTATGTGTTATTAACATGACCATTATCAGAATTCTGTAGTGAATTTTCACTAGCATCCTCAGTTTAAAATGTTGCCTGTGTTGTTTCTGTTGCAGCTACTTGACTCCACAAGCAGCAGTGACGAAGGAATCCCGCCTCCGACCTACAAAAACTACATGCAGAGCTCGAATATATCACCGGCCGTCAAATCACCCACATATCCGCCACCATTGTCAAAGCCACCAGGTGGCGCTAAAACGTCACCGAACCTATTGGACTTATCGCTGCAAGAATTCCTCCTCCCAGTTGCTCCTCCCCCACCTTTGCAGAACCCCGATTTGTTCATGGATGCTACCCCATTGTCTACTAGCTTCCACGATGCAGACCTAGCCAGCTTAGGTCCCGCCCCAAAAGCCCCGGTGCCTGTGAAAAAGTCCCCCCTTCCGCGGGATACCCCGCACATGCAGGATTTGCCAGCCAAGAAACTTTACCGAAGGTGGAAGCCCCCGATGCTTGGAAGATTGCCTGATGATTTCTTGCGACTTGACCTGACACCTGGTGACCAGATTTGTACTCCGGAGTTGTCGTCTTATCATGTGTCGCCTCCGAAGTCATGCCGGTCGAAATCGCCACGGAAACACAGGTCAACACCTGGCAGTAGTCGACTAATGGAGGTGCGTGGATGTGTGATTGAATGATAAGTTCAATGTAGTGTATTTCTGATGTTTTATATAATGTCATTGTTACTAAAATCAGTATATTGCAGATGTACTGCCCACAAAATTACATAAATTTATCAGGTTGTACAATTAAATTGTATAGAAAATGCATTGAAGTTGTAAACACTCAAGTTGTGAAAGTACACTAATTCTGGACGGATGTTTCCCTGCCGTGAATTACCTTTGAAGCTGGCAGGTTCCTATGCCTATGCAAAGTGGGGTGAAGTACAACTGATTCAACAAACTTCCTGCAAATGATTATCATGCATGGCTGATTCTTGGTTATAGCGTAGATAGCTTGTTTTAAATATTAAACTATTGCAATGACTGTTTGTAATATTATCAAAGTGTAAGGATGTTGTAGTCATCATAACTTTTATAATAGTAATAATGACTGCCTCCATGTTATTATCATACAAACAATGAATGTGCATAGTAGCATATAATATTATATATTGTGTATAATATATTATAATAATATTTATGACCTAGACTAGAAACCAGTCCAGACATTTTGGATGGGAAGGTTTGTTTTGGGTGGGTGGATACTTGAACTGTCACGGTAAAAGAACTTTCATACGGTGTCCTTTCTTGCAGCACTCATCTGAGCGAGTGATGAGTTCGAGCATGCTGCAGCGCCGCCTGGCGGAGAATGACCTTGAGAGGTCATGTGCGCGAGACAGCAGCGAGAGACTGCAGTACCTGGAGGACGAGAGACTTGCTCTGATGCTGCAGAACGCTGAGTTCCTCGAGGAACTCAGGATGGATGAGGACTTTATGAAGATGCTGGAGAGAGGTAAATATAAATAAATAAATATGGTTATATCGCACCAAATCTTTACATATTCTATACATCTTCGCAAGCAAGGGTTGTTGCATTACGCTTCTGTACCCCTGGCTGATCAACTCTGTAAAGCTGCGGAGTGACCAGAGTCAAACTATGCAGTTATAGCATTTGACTTTGTCAGTTGCTACTGCGCCAGCCATGGGAACAGCGAAAATACCTACCCGAATTTGAAGACTAGTGTGAATACCCATTTACGTCCTAAACGTTGTATGTTGCTGATTACACTCCTTGTGGGCGATTTCATTGGCTAACGTTAAAAACGTTTTTGAAAGCGGTAGAGAAGAGTTGGTACTGATGTAATCAGCTGCAGGGACCTCTAGCAAGGGTGGTATAAAATAAGAATAAATATAGTAAAGAACCATAAAATGAAGTTATCTTTATTAAATTATCATCATGCAACACAGAAACAAGCAGATATAAAAAAGGTTAAATGAGTGACATTAGTTTGTTATGAGAAACCTCTGTAAATACTCACATCTACAGCATTGATCCCATACAGTTGGCAAACTGGTGCTGTAGACAGATTCGTGTGATGAGCCAGTCTTATTGGCATCGACAACCAGGCTAGACATACCAAACAAAACTTAAACATGTGAAGCATCTACAGGCAATTTATGGGTATAAAGCAGCCAAGATAAACATCTTGTGAGGCAGAAGATATTCACAGGTGACTGACAGTGACATGGTGTCTTGAACATTGCAGATCGCATGAATGCCACTGCATTTGAACCAGCCGTTCAACTAGATCCCCGAAGGCCTGCAGCAAGTATGTGTCCTCTGTTATGTTGATAGTTTTCTACAACACTTCCCATTGCGGGGTTTTCACCAGGGTGCATAAAGTGGGGAGAATATATACAGATAAGGATACCTAGTTTTTAAATTGGATCATTCTAGTTAGTGATGTGATACTCCACAACTGTAGCCCATATCCTAAGGGATTTTATTTATTGTCATATAGCCCAAAATTAAAAATATATGTTTATGGTTGTTACTGATTATTGTATTGGGCAAAACCTAATTGTTACTGATGATTCTATTGAGCAAAACCTAATTGTTACTGATGACTCTATTGAGCAAAACCTAATTGTTACTGATGATTCTATTGAGCCAAACCTGATTGCTACTGATGACTCTATTGAGCCAAACCTAATTGTTACTGATGATTCTATTGAGCAAAACCTAATTGTTACTGATGATTCTATTGAGCAAAACCTAATTGTTACTGATGATTCTATTGAGCAAAACCTAATTGTTACTGATGAATCTATTGAGCAAAACCTAATTGTTACTGATGATTCTATTGAGCAAAACTGATGATGTTACTGATGATTCTATTGGGCAAAACCTAATTGTTACTGATGACTCTATTGAGCAAAACCTAATTGTTACTGATGATTCTATTGGGCAAAACCTAATTGTTACTGATGACTCTATTGAGCAAAACCTTGTTTGGCATAACTTTTTGCAATCAAATAGGGAACATGGAATAAGAAAAAAGTGTGTTTATTATTCCTTATGAATGTTGGAAATAGTTTGAAAGTTTAATGCAAGGTTTGACTTAGTAAAAATATACCTGAATAAAGCTGGACAGACTATGAATGTTCATTTGTTTGGTGTGGGGTATAATTTTGGAGTGTTGCTACCCTAAAGTGTTTAGTGAAGAAGAGCCCAATCTAACTTAAATATGTCACTTTACATTCCTGAATGTAATTCGATTTTAAATGTTACCAGATCAGCTGGAGGGCTACGGTGACCATGACTCTGAGCTGGTTATAGGAGCCTTTCCCTTTGACCGCGATGCTCCGCCAGGCCAGAAAGATGAACACACAGAGTTCAGACAACAGTTGAAACATATGGGTCGAGGTGGGTAGCAGTTATGACCAAGAACATTGTTATGTGTGCTGTTATATCCCCATCTCATCTTTACGTTTACACAATATAGTTATGATACTTGATATTACAGGGTCCATATGGGGCCTTGAAAAATCTTGAATTTTATTGGACCTAATACATGGCCTTGACATTTTTTATTGTACAAAGTAAGCTTGAAAAGTCGTGAATGTTACTGTGGTCCGTTAAAATTATTTTTGGCGTGATTGTCATGACAATAATTGCTGTAGTTGAGCACCTGGCAGGTGACAAATCTTCGACTCAACGCTATCTCATTATTGGCATCGGGAAAGTCAATGTAAAAGAACAACTTGTGTGCAGATTGGTCTGTGACTTTAAAGTACACATGTAATCACAGTAATAGTGTGAAGCAATGTGAAATTACAAAAATTATGGCTTTTATGTGAATTATTGTGATTAAATTTACATCTGTCGTTAGAACTAGTCATGAGTGTCTTGTTCAAATAGCCTTGAAAAGTCTTCAGCAACTTTGAATGTTAAATCTTCAAGTGTACAAGCCCTCTGATAACTCATTATGCTTTCTGTGTAACGGCACTGTAACTTTGAAATGCAATTCTTATAGACATTTGTGTCTAAAACACTTTCAAGTTCTAGAAATATTCATCATTTTATTAGTTGTTTCACTTGATGAATATTGTAAATTTGGGATGGAAATGATTGTGTCTATTGGCTTAATCTGTCATACCAGCATTCAGTATTATTTAATTATATTGTTTATGCTACTATAACTTAATAACAACAGTGTGCTTGTAATTGTTTAATTTATATAAATATAACTAAAAATAATGAAATATTTCAGTTTGTACAAAAACTATTTTATATATTGTATGTTGTCACTTTTAAAATTCTATGTTTCAAACTAAAACTGTGTCGTAATTACATTGCATCATGACTGTTCTGATGGGGTAGTTAGATTGCAGCTGTCAGAGGTTGACATACAGTGAAGTGCCAATGTTACAAAAATGGAATATACCGGGGTAGTGTTCATGGCTCCAAGATATGGTTATGTTGTATGAAATTAACTTACTTTGGAGCATATCTTTTGAAATGTACAATGTTTTGACCCATCATTTACAGGTAATCTACACACTTGTAGATGATGGGTCGAAATGTCATACATTTCAAAAGATATGTTCCAAAGTAAGTTAATTTCTTACAACATAATGCTACAGATTTTTGTAAACCCATTTATGCTGCCAGTTTGGTCATGTAACTGTCACATGATTGTTGCAGCGTCAAGGAAGAAGTTTGTGGACGTGGCTCGCAAGTTCTTCCAGCGCAAGAAGAAACTGAAACCGACGTATCCGTCTCCAGTGCTAGATTGGCAGGCCCAGAGAGAAGGCTACAACCAACTTGATAACAATGTGAGTCTGTCCTTTCAGTGTGGTCTGTGTGGTTGTTACAACAGTGTTTTGGAGACATTTCCAATGGGGCAGTGCCAGTTTTAGTCAGTGAAGCATACAAATAGCAATGGTAACCTTACAGTCTGTAAAGAGGTACTTATGTATGACAAAACAAAATTCTTGTTAAAATGATTTAGTAGTCTCCATCGAGTATCATTTGTTGTTTGGGGGTGTTTTAGTTGTTGAGACACATCACAGTGGTGTGTAATTGATTAATACAATTGAATAATATGGCCAACTGAGAGCAAAAACTACAGATGCCAATTGCCAAGTGGACAAGAAAGTGGGTCTCGTTGAGAGTTTGATACTAGTTCCTCTGTGTGAACCAACATATGTTTGTAGAATGTGTTTTAAACATACTTCACTACCGTTTATACACAGTCAGTAGACAGTGTTGTATTATTTAAGTAGGTAATCTTCCCCAGTGAGTGACAACATTTCAACATATAACCGTTCTTCTCCCTGCGCTATTTCTATCTTTATTAGGTGAGATAAAACTAATTATATCTTTATTTTCATACCTTTCATTATCTTCGGTTCATTATCTTGATATCTTCCATATGATTTCCTCTTAATCATTCCGTCTTTATGTTTTATTGTTTACGCTTAACGTGCCTGTAATCATGATGTTTCAATATGTAGATACTTCAGTAGTTGTTAGATTATTTGACACATGAGATAAGTGGAGTTTAAAATATTTTCTGCCTGTTCCGACACTGCCAACTGCTAAGAAGTCCCATATCAGCATTTCTGCCATCTCCTCAAAATGCCTATAATTTTCCTCCAGTTTGTGAAAGAACTGCTGCCTTGACTAACACGTTGATGACGTTTGTTTAGCTCATAATTACATGGAAAATGAGATGTTAGGTGTGACACTTTAGTAGGTGTATTACCATCACAATCTTCACCAATGTTGGTTTCTTTGGTGTCCTAGGACGGCCATTACCACTGACTGTACATGCCAACACTGGCTGGTATGGTGGGTCTCCTCTCATTTATATGCATGTTTCCTTCCTTCTTGTCTCAGTCCGTGAAGAGCTGTTGTGTCGTCCACATAGAACATGCTTTGTTACATCATTCAGTTGTGTTTGTAGAGTCACTGTACCAATGCAGTATTAGCAGTGAAATCTGTAGCAAAAGCACTGCTAATTGCAATTAATAACCCGTAGTTCAATTTAGTGCATATATTAATACATTAATTTAAGTCTACTTCAGTGTTTGCCAAGTAGCTATTTGGGTAATATCCAGGTGTAGATGTAATTTACTTATCTGAAATTGGGTGTAGACACCTTGAATGATATTCATTGATATAAAACTGGCCGCATTTATTATGTTTGGTTTGCAGCTTATGTTGCATGTATGTGAATTGTATCAGTTGTTTACTGGGTAGTTTATTGCATTAGAGTTATGTAAAACATCTCCAATTAATCGATGACCATTAAGGACATCAGATTGTGTGGGGCAATCACAGAAGCCTCACTCAATGTTGCAAACTGTTGATTTATGTCTGTCTAATATCTAGCAAATTCATTAAAAACTCTGATCCAACGGGCAGTTTACTTCCAGGTCATGGATTATTTACTGAAAATCTGACACAAGTTGCAAGCAGTTTAGGAGTAAAATATTAACAAATGTACTATATGCTTGCTTTGTTATAGTTACACTATGTTAGCACCAGCAGTTTGCAGACATGTTTGTTGTGTATCACTGTTTGCATATGACTCCCTTGTGCATGGTAAAGGCGTTATTGCAAACATGTCATCTGCATAACACCCACAACATGACTGTAGTTTCCTCAGTACTTACTTTTGCTTGCCATATGTTGTAATTTACTTGTAAAACTGGTCAGTTTGCATGTAGACACAATGTACAGCTACAAGCATGAAGATGTCTAATTCTGTGTCGTCTGTTGTGGAAGATTAACCTTGCAATATATGCCACTGTGAACAGAAGGTTTAAAGAATACTGTATCAATTTTGTTTTTAACAAACTTGTATAATTTTTAACTTTCACTAAAACTGTCCTTTCCCAGGCAAGATTGACACAAGAAAACCCCACGTCGGGTCGTCAATGTTTAACCATAATGGCTAAGGTGTTGGTTGTTAAAGGACAATGGATGCTCAACTAAGAAATCACAGGTTTAAATCCTATCTTAACTCCACACTGTGTCAGTTTGTTCGGCTGTATCTGAGTTAATACAGGCTTTAGACCATGGATATATGTGTCACACGTGTAGATATTTAGTAATTGCATCATGGCTGAATACTTTACCCAGACATTGATATGGTGTTATAGTGAACAATTCTGTGAGTTGGATGCTGTTAGCTAGACATTTAATGTGTAGACAAAAAGAGTGTTTTTATTAAAAGTTTTATATATGGTATGGATACGATTTTATATAAGAGATTGTGTGTTGTAATTGGCTTTTGTAATAAAATCGTTTCTTTTTGCAGGAGGACGATCTGTTTGTTCCAGTAAGCTGCAGTCCAGATGAAAGTTCACATAGACTGAATACACACAGAGCATACCATACCACTGCAGATACATAGCACTCCACACACAGCAGTGTAGACCACAGCAGTGTGAATATTGTATAATACTCCACATGTGATGGTGTGGAGCACAGCAGTGATGGATATTGTATAATACTCCACATGTGGTGGTGTAGGACCACAGCAGTGTGGATATTGCATAACACCACATGTGGTGGTGTGGACCACAGCAGTGTGGCTATTGCATAACACTCCACATGTAGTGGTGTAGGATAGAGCAGTGTGGATATTGCATAACACTCCACATGTGGTGGTATGGACCACAGCAGTGATGAATATTGCATAAACCTCAACATGTGGTGGTATGGACCACAGCAGTGATGAATATTGCATAACACTCAACATGTGGTGGTGTGGACCACAGCAGTGTGGATATTGCATAACACTCCACGTGTGGTGGTGTAGACCACAGCATGTGGATATTGTATAAAACTACACATGTGGTTATGTAGACCACAGCAGTGTGAATATTGTATAACATTCCTCATGTGGTGGTGTAGACCACAGCAGTGAGGATATTGTATAACACTCCACACGTGTAGATTCTGTGGCATGTGTTGTGAATGTGTGGGCATTGTATGACACACCACAATTTGTGTGCCACAGCAATGCTGACAATTTGCAGCACAAACACTCATTCATTGTAGCATGTGTTGTGGATGTGACATTGACATGTAAACAACACTGGGTATTACATGGCACTGTGGACATTGTGTCTTGTGCTGTAATAAGTGAGATGGATATTGTACCACTTTGTATGGTGTACCACAAAGTGTGGTGGTTGCACGTGACACATTGTGGCATGTACAACGTTTCACACAATATGACACGTACCACACATTTTCAGCGTAATATGACATGATACACATGCAAAACGGTGTTGTCAAGGCAACAGTCACAATTATGTATCAGTGTGCAGGAGCTCACACACACACCTACACACACACACACACCTTCACCTACACCTTCACAAACACCTACACCTACACACACACCTACACCTTCACACACACCTACACCTTCACACACCTACACCTTCACACACACACAGCAGCTGTGACATCATATTATTTAGTACTCTTTGCTTCAGTACACACTACTCAGTTACAATACTCTCTTAGGTGGGCATTATCTTACCAGTTACAATACAGTTAGAGTTTCTCTTAGAGTGCGTTATGCTGTAAGATTAATCAAAATAGTGTCTTGCCATGATTTGTTGACTGTTCGGTATATTTTTGTTACGATATACCTAGGATTGGATGTATTTTTCTTGGTTTCATTATCCATAACTTTTATAAGTTTAGTTACACTAAAGAGATTAAAAAAAATTGCAGTATTCATGTCGTGAAACTGCGTTTATAAGAGGCTGTATCTTTACTGTGACAAAGCATTTTCACAAACAGCAGAATGTAAAATGTAGCTTGAATGTTTACATTGAAGCATTGCTTTTGGAGTAAAACGTATCATATTTTGATATTATTTTGCATGCGATGTCAAATGGCCGTAGCCTTTGTTTAGTAATGCAGCTATCTTGATGCAGCAATTACATTACTGCTATTTGATACTGCCTCTTGTAAACAGGCTTATCACCACAAATGTAATGCTTTCCTTAGAATAGAAAGCTCTTCTACAGAGCATTATTTTGTTGAAAGTACAATTATATTTGATATGCTGGTTTTATGCCCCAAAATTAGCCAAACTGTCACGAGTTTAGTTATAATGAATCGATATTATTCCCATATTCACGACACACCTGTGCCATTTTGTGATATGAACTTCCTTCACTACAAAATCCTAGATGACGTGCTAACATTATGTAGATAACACACTGGTAGACTCCTGTGTGGTGCCGAGTGTAAAAGATAGGTACGTTCAAAAAGGTGGTTATTATTGGCAGGAAGTTCACAGAAGCAGTCGGGTTAAATTTGAAAATCACGCAAACACGCCAAACATGAGTGTCTTCCGGTTAACCAAACCAACCTGTATTACAACCAATAGAGTGTATTTAGAATGCCAAGGTTTTGTTTAGAATCTGAACATTTCTCAGATTTTTATTTAACACATTTTGGAAGCCACATACCTCATATATTTATTCGAGGATTGTAATTGCAGCCTCAGTTTAAAAACAGAAGGAGATAAATATTATTTGTGGTCTGTATTTTATTCACAGTAACGCTGTGGTCGACTCATTAACCAATCTACGCACTGGTATTAATTTATTCATTCACCGACACTTGTTTTCACACAGGATTTGATGTAATATAATAACATGTCACTTTGTTTTTTCCACCAGTTTTTTCAATGTTTAGATTTGTAGTGTGTATATAGAAGTAATCGGTCACATTAATCATTGTGTACTTTTGTTTAAATGGTCGAAAGAATTGCCTTTATATGCATAACCTTGTGTTGTAGAGGCCAGCTTTGGTATCTTGCGAAATGGGCAAAATATCGAATTAATGAAACACCTATTAGTTATTATTTATCTGTATAATTTGTGTACATATGAAATGCAGATGCTTAGCGAAGCTTTTACTTTAATTTTGCAGCATCGAGACAATGATGGTCTTGGAAAATGTCATAAGAATTTTGGTTTTTCTTTGTTATGAAATGTTTATCATGCTTGAGTTATGCTGTGTAGAATAACTCACATTTTGTTTACTTGTGATGTTATCAGATGTTATGTAATAATTTCTTTATTGATAAAAGTGGACAGTTGCTATTGCATTGTGGGCTGATTTGTCTGCAAAACACGGGTATACATAATGCTGCATTCAAACAATTCGCTATTCTTTTCAAAGCAGCTTTGATGGCTGGCCACTTGGTAAAAGAAACACTGAGAAGTCCACACAACAAACTAGTACTGATAAAGTTATTCAGATGCCGCCAGCTTGTGTATTTACAAATTAGACTAATTTTAGCAAGTTGGACAAGCTGAGAATTTCACCGCATGTGTTATTTTGTTAGCAATTGGTTTATCGAGTGAGCACAATATCTGGTGTAATATAAGAACAAGATGCACATCCTACCAGACTGGTAAGAGTGCAATGGAATGTGATTGCAATAAATACATAACATACACTACTTTAGGTGCGTTTCACTACTTACTTATCCTCTGTGTGTGGTTTAGATTTTTATCTTTGTAATTTTTATATTAGTACATTTTAAAACAAATAGAACCAGATAATGGTATAATTGTTGGCAACTGAAACAATAAAAGATTCATAATGCATAGCTATTTAATAACTTATTGGCCTCAACAGTATACAGTATATTAGCTCTTAGCTAAATGTTTAAACTAATTGAGTGCAAAAAAAAACAAATTTAGGTTACAGCTAGACATTTGTTGTCACGTTTAAATGATCACTATGAAGAACAACATGTGGCTCCGCTCGATGTTTTTTGATGCAGTCTTCAAAAAAACACTTCAGGTTCCATTAAACCAGTTTGCAAAACCCCAATATATATAGCATTGTGCATGGGTGGTTAAATTGAATTCCACCATCGTCACACAAACTTGACATAGTAGCCTTGGTCATAACAAAGTATTCCTTGACCTATGTCATCACACATATGGTCAAGCGGCTAGTTTGCTGCAGTCACTGGCCAAGACCAGTCATAATTCACATGACATCAGGACTTGGGCTTCTCTTGTGTCTTCCGGTCATGTGACTTAAAACGACGCTTAGATGTGGCAGGGGCTCCTGGAAGGCTGGGCATTTCCCTGCCACTGCGAGGACGATTCTCCCCACCAGATGATGCTGATGATACAGATGACACCATTGACTTGAGCATCCTCTCGATGGCAGAGGGTGCCACGTTCATCCGCAACAAGTCAACAATGATTCTGAATAGGAAATAAGGGGCTTGTGAGTAAAATTACAAACAAAGAAAGACGAAAAGTAACAATGCAGTTTTTTCTGGGTTGACATTTAGCAATTGTACTATCTACTCGGTTGGATTTTAAGCATATTCAAAATGTTCCAAAGACCGTAAATAAAATAAATACTTTCTTAGTACTGCTCATAGAGAAATAACTGGGGTATTAGTTAGTATGCTAAGCATGCAACAACCAGGATCCATGAGAGTTGGGTAAAGGAGACTTTGGTTGTGGATCTTTTGGCATCAGACAGTTTGGTAACAGGACATTTTGGTAATGAGATGTTTTAGTATTCGGATGTCTTGTAAATCAAATATTTTGGTATAAGATATTTTGTCAAAATTATTGAAAGTAATCAACCTTTGCCATGATTGCATCCAATGGGTATTGGAAGTTCTTCATAGCTGTTGTTCAGCTGTAGGAACACTCCACTGAACATTATTACCTTTTTGTATTTGGAACACGACATTCCCAAAGTGCACAATTGTAAGAGTTATAATAATTACTGGATACATGTTTGATTTTTTAATAAATTTCTACCAAACCACAATACAACCATAGTAAACATTCATAATAATTATTATTAACCACACAGTGTTTATATAACGAAGTATGCCTTTAAAGATGGCTTGTTTGTTTTACAATAATGTCCTGTTATTGAAATGTCCATTGCCGTGTCCTTTACAAAACATAATTCATTGGAAAAGGAAGATTGGAATGAACTGATGCCATGGGTAGCAGAAGTGCTCCCCAAGCCAGAGGGGAACAATGAACAAAGGCTAACAGGATCAGTGGGAAACTGTCCCTAACAACAGCACAGTGAATTATGCAGATAAGAAGATCAGACAACCTGAGTCTCGGACCGAGATCAGCAGGGAAGGCTCTGGCTACATGTACGAGTGAACACTGGACTGAGGCAGAGAATAACTAAGGCTATAATTCAAGGCCTTGAAATTGAATAGGTATAATTCAAGGCTTTCAAGACCTGTCAATGACCTTGCCTAGTTGATGTCCTATGTTCCCAGCGAGAAAACAGGCCAACGTAAGCAAATATTATGACTGAAAGGAGAACGTACTTGAAGACATTTGGGTCGACAACGACGCCAGCGAGAGTGGCGAGTTCATACAGCTCTGATTCGTCACCCACTAGGACATTCTTACTGAGCACTGTGTAGCGATACACCTGGTGGCGACCACTGTCATGTGACATGGTCACGTGATGGTCACTGCAAAAGGATGTGTACATTTGATTAAACCAATAAAGTATGTTCATCATTTATATAATATCCTAAGTAAATAAATACAATATATACATTGTCAAAATTGCATTCGATAAGCCCAGCGTAGTGTTCTTAGTTTTTAGCAAATTTCTTTCTTTAGGAAGGTCTTGAGTGCAGGTGCATTCTGAATATATAGATCTATATTTGTTGTGTGCATTTGTTTCCATGGCTGTTGATGGTGCTTGGAAAAATGTGCTTATAAGCAACAATGGAGGGCGACTGTTTGGAAGTAACAGAATTCATTGGATCTGGTGCAAGTTGGGGTGACGGTGGATGATGTTGTTAATGTTATGTCCAGTTCATTCAGCAAACTTACATGCTGTTTAAACTAATCGTTTTACAATAAAAAAATAGACATTTCTCAAGCAAATTACTTATGCATTACACTATATGAATTCATATGTCAAAAAGATATTTCTGGCCAGTAACAGTTTCTGAATGGCTTTTGAAAACAACTGAATGCCAAATGTTTGTCTGAGACATACACAATGTTGAGACACTATGATAACTCCTAGGTCATAATCTTTTACTTTCTGACCTAACCAAGAAAAACGACATCTTACAGCTGCCAAACTTCTCACATATCTTATATACATACTAGGTTACAAAATAAAATTATTAACATTCCTATAAGTCTGTAACAAAAAAACTGGACATCATCTATGGCAGCTATGCATAACTCAGCGATTACTATAATATTGGTATTTTACTGCAATGTTGCAACATAACCATAAATGAGCTTCAAAAATGTATGTTTTCATGGTTAGGTCACAGAGTAAGATCGCACCAGGTAGGTGTGAATGTGTGAGGAAAATACCAGGTGGTTTTAGTGTTCGAAGTGTCTATGCGTATGTGAGCCGTATCTTTATACCCGTGGCCTAACCGTACATGAGGATGCACACGCATCCGTTTTTTTCTATTCTGAGCACGCATGTTGCGTTAATCTTGTCGCATCGATACGGCAGAATTATATGACGGAGTGATGTTTTCGACATACTTTTAAATCTGAGTGATAAAGATACGGCAGTAGGGCTTATGAATATAAACATGTATATGCGGGGAAACTCACATACTTTTGGAACCGACAGCTACTAAAGATAAGGCTCACGTATGGAAATCATGCGCATGCGTCTGTCGAATGCCGTACACTTAGACAAACGATGCTAAATATACAGCTCACGTAACCAAAAATAAAAACATACCCATGCGTAGAATGAATGCCGTACTTTTAGACTGACGGCCTAAATATACGGCTCATGTACGCGTAGCCACTGTGTTTGTTTGTACGTTGTTTCTTTATGTAGCCTTTAATATTTTTTGTAGGCTTTGAAGTCTGAATTTGTTCTCACTGTCTGTACATAAACTAT
>JAODUO010000295.1:295000-315000 GCA_025642075.2 Ridgeia piscesae
ATTGTCTTTTTCGTCGGCGATCCTGTGTTCGTTCATTTCCCGCGTGTTCCACACACCAGACCAGCTATGCAGACGTCGCCAGATGAACTGGAAGAACTTGCCTTCGTCGCCTGACAGATTCACACAATTCACGACTGTGTACATCCGCCCGAATATACAGATGGCACGGATTAGTGGCACCCAAAGCATCAACATGCAGACGGCGGCCGTTAGGACGAAAAACTGGCCGACGACTGCGGGAACATCGAAGTTATCATCGGCAAACTTTGGCCGACCGACGCATAAACTGGCGGCACTCATGACGGCTGTGGAAACGGTGCTGTATTCGCAATACGTCGGTCCGAGCAGGAAGATGGTGACAGCGACAAAGAGAGAGAACGTGACGAACAGCCACACGGCGATGTTGACGAGCTGGTGAAGGAGATGACGTATCGTGAGCGAGAGGATGAGGATTCTGTGACTGACGCGGAACATGAGGAGCGCACTCGGCAGCGTCACGGCGATGACGACCGGAAGTACGCACGTGAACATGTAGTCGAACAACACGATCGCGTAGAAGTTCACAAAGGCGGTATTGTCTTCGCGGGAGATGTCCGTCCTGGCCGCCATCACTGCCAGGTAGCGCATCACGTAGGCTGCAAACGCGACGTTCGTCGACACGATGACGATTAAATCGTGCGCGATCTTCACAGGCGGCAGGTAATTCACGTTGTCACACCGATTTCGCAACTCTGTGACTACGCGCCAGAGTCGAATCATTAGCAACGCGTAACATATACCGGCGTAAACGACTATAGCGCTGATGTCGTTGATGTCGCGAAGCATGTACAACTTCGCCGTGTAGATGCGGACGTAGGGAAGGAGGCGGCCTGCACCGACTATCTCGAAGAAGAGCACGACGTTTGCGAACAGGTTAAACGGTGTGTTGTAGACCGTAAACTCGACGAGGATCGCGCGCGTCTTATTGTCCACCCAGGCAGCCTCGCGCAGAAACGTTAGCGAGTCGACGATGCTGAGGTTCTGGAGAGTTCCATTAGCTAGGAGGACGCTGTAGCCTCGACCCGGGTAGGTTCTGAATCTTCCCGCTAACGGCATCGCCACGGTGTCGTCAACCGCGTGAACCCACGGGTCGTTACATGACCTGTTCTCTCCCCATTGTTGACTAACGTTCAACGGCGGAGAGGCGTATTTTGGTAGATTCCATGACATGTCGTACGACGCGTCGTCCATGACATATGACATGTAGTCAGGTGTACACGCATAGTTTGACAGCACCATTTGGTATCTTCCCTTGTAGCAAGCGCCTGAAGATGAAGAGTTACCTTAAACAACACAATTTGCGACAAATCAATAGTGTTTGAATGTAATTGTTTACAGCTAGCTAGAAAAGACCCCCCTGTAGTTTAGACCAACTGTCTCGCTATTCCGTAATCCACGTGTTGTTTTGATGTGTTATAAATATTGCACGGCAATGACAGGGAGTTCTAAGCATAATAATCATGTACTTGATGGTTTGAGACGTGTAGTTGACAAAATACAGGTACATGTTTTGTGGGTGGAAATGGTACACGCACAGAAAAATTAACTTAAATTAAGGCACCCGACCCAAACCCTGGTAGAATACCACTCATGCAAACCTGGCCTGGCTCTAAGCTGCCGGATTCTGGCCGCTCCCACAAGCACGTTAGCCCGGTCCAATGTGTACCTCGTTCCCTCGTACGAAAGACCTGGTATCAAGGTGCTGTTCATGTAGGCCCACATGTCACCCAGCGACCGCACCTGTGTTAACGCAGTCAGAGGAATAACACATGGACAATTTCGACTATGTTTTTAATTCTACGTGTCGTTAATGCAATCATTAGCAGGCACTGGCGTCAGGTGAATTTAGGAGTACAGTTTAATACTCTATCAATATCATAACAAGATATGTAGAATCTATGTATACGTAAATATATTTAACATAACACGATATAGTTGCTGTTTTTTCAATCAATGAGTTTGTTGGTCTCATTATTATTAAGATGAAGGGCGTAATCATAAAATCAAATCCCGGAAATTACATTATTGATTTTGACACTTTTAATTATTATTTATTATGTGAATTAATTTTTTCAGGATCTGTTGCTTGAGAAGAAACATTACATACACATTGATACATACGTTCACATATAAAAGACACACGGTGAAGAATACAATGTCTGATTATAGCAACAATACATACAGTGCATGATATAGTAAGGACAATTCATGTAAGTTAAAAGAAAAAGATGCGTACTATATTATGCAGTTGCTAAGAAATGAACTAAACATGTCCATGTGAAAATGGCTTGGTAAAATTATTGGTAAATATAAGGTGTCTAATTGAGTTAGCAAGACCATCATTGTTTGGCACTGTTTTCGGATATTGAAAAGTAAAAGTTCGCTTAGTGGGTGACTCGACTCGCCCATATATACCACCATGTCCAGCAGGGTCCCAGGTACAGTCACAGCATAAGAAAATAAAACGAGAAAATAAATGCTGCATCAGTCGACGCGCTGGACTTTCTGTTGAATATTCTGTTGTACAAGGATAACACGTTTCTAGTTACAATATCTTCAACTTTTTCAATATTTAGGGCTTTAAGTAAAGCTATATTGTGTGATCGTTTACTTAATCCAAGACTTTGTTTAATTAATCTACCATGTGCAGATTCAAGTTGACCCATTTGTATGGCGGAGCTGCTCATGCATTCTAAACCGTATGTTAACGTAGGTTGACACATGCATTTATAAAGATACGTTTGAACACCAGGAGTCGCTCCTGTGTATAACATACCAGCACTACCAAGCCATTAAGTGACTGTCTGCATTTTGTTAGTCTATTGGTGACATGGCTGGCATTATTATAGTCACAATTAAACATATTACCAAGAATATTAAGTGATTCTTCATTATATAAATATTTGTCGCCAAGCTTCCACTTTGGTTATGGGTATAACTGACATTTGAATCTCTCCTTTTACTGTATGCAACACATACATCAAGGTTTTGTAGATATTGAACATTTGTTGATAATAAGGTAATATCGTCGGCATAAGCCATATCATTGTATAGCGTACCACCTATCCTTACGCCTGCGTCACAATTATTATATTATTAGCATTGAGACTAATATGTTTAAGGGTCGTCTAAGTGGTAGTGTTCGGATTGACAGTTTCACCATCTTCTATTGCTATATGACCTGTTGTTCGTAGTATTACTGCTGGTCGCAGCCACCCTGTTGTTCATACTAATCTTGCAGGTCGTATTGATCGCGTTTTCTGTGATAGTCCTGTAACTCCTGTTGCCCGTAGTGAGATCTTCTATCTCATCTAGCCCCTTTTTGCGTTGCTGTCTTTGTACCTGATAGTTATCCCCGTCCGATTCACTGGTTGGATCTGTAGACGAAGGCACCACCGATGGTGTTACAGTTGATGTAGTTCCGTCTTCAGCACTTGGCAACACAGTAGTTACACTCTGGTTGGTGTTCGTATTTATAGCTAACTGTGCGCATAGCCCTTCTGAAGGATACTGACTTGTGTTTGTAGTGCTTTCATTTTTGATTCTAAATCTGTCATCGTTTATATTAACTCTTCTATGTATGTCATTACACGGTTTGATTGATCAGCATCGTTGATAGTCATATCTGCTTCTGAGATTTTATGTTTAAAGATCTTTTCGAGTTCTTTTGACGGAGACCAGTTGGTTATGGATGCTACTCAGTACATCCACGCCAAGCTCATTTATTGTCTCTAAAATGTCATTCATTCCGTTTTGAAAAAGTGTTGCATTTCACTAATGAGTAGTTCGTGAGGTTTATCTTCGTTTGTGAGGTCATGAAGGGAAAACGTCTTGTCGTTGGGTGTCTCGTCATTTTCATCGACGGGTTTCTTCCTTCGGTTGTCTCTTCCTTCGTCTAGCTGTGCCATCTTCAATCAAGCGTGACGAGCGGTGCGATAGAGTTGATGTCAACAGACGTTACTGGCTATCAACGCGTGAAAGGCAGAAGAGGAGTAGTTTATATTTTGTTAATGGTTCTGAAACACTCTTGTTATTATATAACTACTGGCACGTTATGACACTTCGGTATTTAATTAAGTAAAAACAATAAAAAAACGAAGCACTAATATACATGTGTAATTATTACAGTCATTATATCTACAAGCTACACTAAACTTTAGTATGTATTATATAAACCTATTATCAATAGAGCTATATTATAGTTTCCTTAGAAATCGGGGTGTTTGTTCTAAGGCCACATTTATTGTTCTCTTTAAGCATTTATTATCAATATATTGTATTATAAACTTATTATCAATACATTATAGTTAAAATTGTATCTTAACTAGAAATTAATATATTTAATGTTAGTTGGTTACTAATCATTAATTGAAAGATGTTTTGAATAAAGAATGATCTACGTTTCAGAAAATGGCAACCAAGTATAAAAGAATCATTTTGCGCAGTCCATTATTTAATACCTTTCTTTTATCTGTTTTTGCGTGTAAGCCAAATACACCACACCAGCCAAAGTCAAGCAACATACAGAACGAAGCAGCGCGAACAATATACAGGACTTTATATCGAAGACGTGAACCGGCAACGCAACCAACATACTTTGTGAAACTTGGCGCCGTTCGTGTACGTAGAATCGACGAAGATATTTTTGATGGCCGAGGTCAAGTGAAAAGCCATTGGCGTCCGGTGGTCGAACGAAATGGCAAACAACGCAAGCACTCCACAAATGTGGATCGCCATTTGCCAGAATTTTTTCCACATGACCTTTTCCGCCTGCATCCTTTGCACCGCCTGTTGCACGTGCTTCTCCGTCGGCGGTGAATAGAGCGCCTTTGGTTTGTCCACTATTTGCCTGTGTTTCAGTATGGATGCTTTGTCTACAACCAGAAGGTGTTGGCAGATTTGGCGTAGGATTGTGCGGGCAACACTTCAGCTCAACCTATGTTATGTTGAAGCATTGCTCGCATGTATGAGGTACACCTCTGGTGAATCCACATTAAGTATATTACATATTGCATATCACTATATTTTTTACTGGTATTTTATATATATATATATATATATATATATATATATATATATATATATATATATATATATATATATTAGGAATATGAAAGTGTCAGCCTGCTATTCACTCTGTTTGATGTATAATGAAACAAGCTTTTATATGTGAACACTTGATCAAAACAACTGTAAACACATCTCTAATGTATACAGCAGTAGGTCAGAAAGCACATTGTGCATAATTTATTGTCTGCCTGTTGTTAGCGTGGGGGCCTCAGACCCACATGTACCAGATGTATGTGCCCTGCTGAGTTTGGAATAAAGATATTGAATTGAATATATGCATGAGTTCATGACAATTCTCAAAAGCTTTCCAAAGTGACAACATTTTTCTATCGATGTAATATATAAATTGTCGCAGCGTAGAGGCGCACTGGGATTCTTTGCAAGAATGATTTTGTAATTTATCATCAGATGGCTTCCAACTTGATATAACTGGCTTAACAGAAATATTTAGAATTTGGGATCCTCAGCAATACAATATAGACCGATACCATAGTTTACATTTTAACACAAGATTGCAAAATTATGATGGGCTTTACATACGCTAAACGCGAAGATATCTATATTTATTCCCCATGCTTTTGAATCAATTTTTTTTGAAATTCAAGATAATCAAAATAAACCTATTATAGTAGTTGTAGTATATCGTCCTAATTCAGCTCCTCGTGCAGATGTAGATATGTTTATAAGCAAAATAATAGAAATACAGGATAACCTATCAAATGAATATAAAATGGGCGATTACAATATTAATTCGTTAAACTTTGTTACTCATCAAAAAACCAACGTACAGTAAAGCCCATAACTCACTTTTTTCTAAGTTACTAGACATAATTTTTATAGAACTATGGAATAACCTTGATTATAACATTCAAAATCTGAAACATAGACATATGTTCAAATCTGCGCTATCCAAACAATATTTATCTAACTTTCTTAACGAAGCACATTGCCTAAATCCCAAATGTGTAGGGTGCAACTAATTGTTTTAATTTAACAAGCACTGTTTGGATTGTCACACATTTTTCACACATATTCAAAATTCTCCCAGTCTGTTGTCATGCAAATGAGTGTACTTGGATACGTATATTATTTCGAAGTTTATGTTTTGGGGTCACAGGAAGACGGCACAAAATGTGCCACGTAACCACTACGTAACAATACTTTTCTTAGTGTTTGCTTATTTAGAATGTAATGTTATGAAATAAAAAAATATTTTATTTGAATGTATGTGTCTACTTGCGTGCGCGGACGTACGTCTACGAATGTCCATAAAAGATTGCGGTTGATTTGTGCGGATACGGTACAGGTGATGCAGAACAGTCATACAGGGTTTAGCCGTAGCACGTTCATCGTCAATAAAATGATTGTACACTGAGTATTAATTTTGCACATGTCTGGGTCGTCCATGATCCGAACGTGTACACGCACCAATTTCACCACATTAGCGAAGGATAAAGAGACATTGTTACCATTGATAATTTAGAACATAATTATTTTTCACTGAAAGTTATGAAGAGGCAGAACAATTAGGCCGGAGCTGAAATGCGAATCGGCGCATTTAAATGAAAATGTTTAAAATGATTCATATGGAAATGCGAAATAACTGTATGTAAAATGCAAATATTAGTCTTTTGAAATGACAAAATTACAAGTGTTTGACGTTATTCAGACGCAAGTGTTTGAATTTAATACATGTAAGTGTTAACAATTATATGCATTGCATCATTGCATGCAAGTGGCGGTTTGCCAATGTGATAGTGTATTACAATCAAGACAATCAACATCAGCATAATGCCGTTTTGGCAAGGTAACTGCTATATGACATACGAAAATTATCAAACAGTTTTCAGAAAACGCACCGAATTTGACGAGGTGTTCAACAGTAGACGCCGGCTGGACAGGGCTGTGGAAGATAAAGGTAAGAATACCAACAAAGACGGCCACTTTCACTGGCTGAATGACCCCAATGCTTTGCGCCGTTGAGGTAAAGAATGACATGACCCACGAGAGACTCTTGCTGTAGCCGTACGTGAGGCCATACCAGACGACAAAGTACGAGGCAACCAAGCAGATGGTCATGGTTAGCGTCCAGGCGATGTAGACAAACCACCATGGCAAGCTGGTTCTAGATCAAATGGACAGGATAGCATCAGCAACGTTAAAATAGTGCTGGAACACCTTAACTATTTACACGATATGTGACCATGATTTGATGAGCACGGAACCACGGTATATTTTAAATATATTTAAAAAATTGGGTACCGTTGACCATATTACGTACAAGTTGCATTTGGTTTGTGTAGACCCTACCTAATCAATGTAAATTATAGATTTTTGTCTGATTTTCATCATCAATGGACATTTCTCCACCAAACAAATATGGTGCCGTATTATATATGGTAGGCGTTATATAAATCAAGCAATCAGTTGTGTAGGAGAACGAAATAAAAAAAGTTTCATTAAATGGAGGAGAGAGAGAGAGAGAGAGAGAGAGAGAGAGAGAGAGAGAGAGAGAGAGAGAGAGAGAGAGAGAGAGAGAGAGAGAGAGAGAGAGAGAGAGAGAGAGAGAGAGAGAGAGAGAGAGAGAGAGAGAGAGAGAGAGAGAGAGAGAGAGAGAGAGAGAGAGAGAGAGAGAGAGAGAGAGAGAGAGAGAGAGAGAGAGAGAGAGAGAGAGAGAGAGAGAGAGATGGAAGGGTCGAGAAACTGGGAGGGAGTAGTTAATTAGTGTGGGGAAAAGTAACATCAAATGGTATTGCGGTTAACTCAGAGTGTGTCTGCGATATTGCTAATGGAACTTGTGTTGATGTAGGAAGTACTGTTTGTTATTTGAACATAGTCCCGGTGTCACATCATTCAAATTGCGAACACTGCAATGCGTTTACTGACGAAAGACCCCATTTAGGCCTCGTGTGCCATTCCCCGACGAAAGAATTCTCAATAGAAATATCATATACAGTTTGTTTGGATTTTTGTGCGGACTTATGAAGTGTTGAGTGAGTAGAACAGATTTAAGTTCTTATATAGCGCAATATCGAGTTCTCATCAAAGCGCTATACACTTTACTCCCTGGAAGACCTGTATAATCAAACACCATCTCAACTTCTCTGGAGCGCATCCAGCCACGCTGCAATGAATGCGCGAAGGCAGCTCGTACAAATATCCACCACAGTCTATAGCCAGAACGTTTTGTGCAGCGCGGCATCATAGCTGTCAAATAATGACAAACATCGATCGGTTTTTGCGTCGTATCGATACAGGTTTAATTTTGATTGGTGATGTAATTACGAAAAATCATTGTCTCATTCTAGCAGAAATGAAGGTGTGTCCGGCTGGAAAATGGTTTGTGGGAAATTGAGTTATTCATATTTCACGAATTTTGTAGAGCACTTTTGTCAGTAGAGGTTAAATATGCTGTGATATTTTGACTAACAGGTCTGGTCAAATTTAGTAGGAAATGAAGGAAACTTGATAATGGCCGTCTAGGCGATATTAAAATGTGGTCTTAGTCTACTAAGGTAATTAACCACAAGTTGACTGGTAGTATACATACATTCAGCACGTACAAAAGTCATACCATGATATTAATAAATAAATAGGATCAGACACATCCGATTAACACCGCATAGGTTTGAATCGTGTATACGTAATTATGATGTGTATGGAATAATAACACGTACATGTTTCCGGTGGCTTGTATCTTCTTTAACATAGTCACTCTCGAGCGTCGTACGACATGTGCACGTGTCTTTTTGCGAGTTGTGCGTGTTTCTGGGCTAGAAACGTTAGACTCGTAAGATGATTCGTTTTCAGAGTTGTTACTACTGGACTCTTCACTGTCATGACTCGATTTGTTGTCACTTGTACTCGATGTGCTGACACTTGTACCCGATTCGGTGTCGTCGCTTAAAGGGAATACACGTAGATTGTCATTAGTTAATGTTATGGAAAGCCAACATGTGTAACGTACAAGAAAACATTCTGTCCGTGTTTTGAAAACTGGGATGACCTAGGACGGCCACTTGGCTGCCGACAACCTGGAAAGGAAAGTATAGAAGGAACAGGTCAAGGACGAAGGAAAGGGGATGAGATGAGAGGATTGCGTAAGGATAGATAGGAGTATGATAGGTGGACAACACTGTGCCTGATCATCAAAACAGGAAATAAGAAAGAACAACAAATGGATATAAGAAAACGGTAGTTGGTCATATATTATCTGCATAGATATGACGGACAATCTAATAAGTTATTAATAATATAATGGTGTACTAATCGCGCTTAAGGAGACGTCGCTAAAATTGAAGAAGATGACAACACTCCGCAAACGTGGAGCTTCGTTTTTGTTCTGATGGTAAGAGCAATACAATTGAAACACGAAATACACATAAATAAATGTAATTTGAGATCAACAAGTTAAAGGAGCATTTAGAGAGTTTAGTTATACGGAACGTCACTTATAGCTACCGACAATTTAGCCAATGAAAATGTTGTATCGTGTATTTCATTTACGAACTCGTTCGATTTGTCTTCGCCGAGTGTGCTGTCGTCCAGTCCCCGTATCTGCCACGCGTCTTCGTCGCCCGAGCGTATGTCAAAACTGAGGCGCCGAGGCGTCACCTTGCGGAATATCGCAACGATTAGCATGTTAATCGGCATGCAGATCAGCGCCGTCTCCGTCCCGATCAAAACATCGCTCATCGTGATATTGAGCACGGGAACCAGCAGCCTCGCCTGGAAGGCGTTCTGCGTTCCATAGAACATGATGTTGACGAGCATCGACGTCGTGATGAAGGCGAACGCGCATGAGAGACGCTGCACGCGCGTGAAGTTGCTGAGCGGCGGGCTCGCGAAGATGCTCAGGTAGATGTGCTGGTCGCGCAGGCTCTGCTCCGCCTTCACGCGGAAGGCGTACCGGAGGGGCGGCGAGTGGTTCAACTTCAACTGGCGCACGACGTTGTCGTTCTCCGGAGTCAGCCACTGGTCGCACACGAAGTGCCAGATGTCGCCCGTCTGTGTGTCGCGCACCGTGATCTGGTTGAGATACCTGAAATCGGATTGACTTGATGCACCTGATTGATAGCTCTTGAAACATGCAGGGCCAGAGCTCATTAGACTATTGACAACAACTTACCAGAGGATATGGGAAACTAAACAATGGCCGAAACAATTGATCCAATCCCTCATAATGCCCATCCCAAAGAAAGGAAACCTGGGGCTATGTCAGAACTACAGGACTATCAGTCTAATAAGTCAGCCCAACAAAGTGATGTTGAGGGTTCTTCAGACCCAAAGGAAAGGGAAGGCTGAGGGAATAATAGCAGAAGAACAGACATGATTTCGACCGAAAAGGAATACAGTAGAACAAATCTTCAACATAAGACTGCTGATAGAAAGTATTCGATCGTCTACAGCACGAGGGTCTGTGGCAAGTCATGAAGAACTTCAACTTCGACACTAACATCATTGAGGTCACCAAAATACTGTATGAAGAATCAAGCAGCGCAATTCTCCAAAATATATACAGGGATATTTTTCCACACCTTAGTCGGAGTTCGCCAATGAGGCGTCCTCTCTCTAAATCTGTTCAACATCTATCTGGAGAACATCATGTAGGAGACCGCTTTGCAGATGACATTGACCTCATGTGAGGCAGCGAAGCAGAACTCCAGGATCTCACCAACAGATTGGAAAGAACAGCAGGAGCATACGGAATGTAAGTAAGCTCTGAAAAAGCAGTCATGGTGAATAGCCACACCCAGGAAGCAGCAACCTCCGTCACGCTGAATGGGCAGAAACGTGAAGAACTGGACAGTACCTTAGATCCACCTTAACAAAGGAAGGCAGCTCAACAAAGAGGTGAAGACAAAACTAAGTTTGGCCGCGTCGGCCATGACGAGAGTCAACGTCATCTGCAAGACAAATCCATCAGCTTTCCAGTAAAATTGAAACAGTTCAAGTCCCTAGTCGTCTCCATCCAGTTAAACGGATGCGAAAGTTGGACCCTCACAGCCGATCTGGAGACAAGAATCCAGGCATTCGAGCAACGGGTGCCACAGAAGACTTCAGCGCATCTCATACACAGAGCACAGGACGAGTGAGTTCGTCAGACAACAAGTCACCAACTTCGTTGGCAGCTAGGAACCTCGCCTTGCCACGGTTAGGTGACGGAAACTGGCTTTGAATGGCCACATCTCCCGTCAGGACTCCCTGGCCAAGATCATTCTGCAAGGCACAGTAGAGGGTAAATAAAGCAGAGACAGACCAATGAAGTCCTGCTTGGACAATATTAAACACTGGACCAAACAGCTCACTGTCCGGTTGCTGCGCGTGGTGCAAGACGGACAGCGCTACCACATCATGGGTGCGAAGGCATCCACCGTGTCCCTCAACGTGTGTCTACGATGCTCACGGGATAGCAGAAGAAGAATGTTGAGCAAGGTTAATTATATGACTTACTACTGCGGCATGGTATCACATACTAAACTTTATTGCATACATCTGACACCTTAACACTTTCCCTTACGTTAAAGATAATCCACTGAAAGAAGGATTTCAAGAATATATACGACGGAAAGCACGCCTTCGGGCAGCCATTCTTTAATTGATTGATTGAGTTTGCTAAGCAACCAGGTCACGTGTTGCATACTTCAGCACTCACCACGTAGGGATGTCGCCGGAACAATTGTGCCACACGACCAGTGACTTGAGTTTACCAAGACTAGCCTTCTCAGCAACAACGAACCAGTCTTCGGAGCCTATTTGAAACAGCTCGACGTATTTGTCTTCCAGGACGTGCGTGGCAGAGGTGCCTTCCTCGCCGATCAGGTACATAGCTACCGATGCAGTCGTCGCAGCATTCTTCGTCCAGCCAGTGAGAACGGCAATGAGATAGAAGTAGTCAGCGTCGGCGGGGTTGTCAGCGAGATACGTCATCCGGCGCTACAACAGGTGTCAGTTTGGGCACGGCTTCTTGTAATACAAGATGAATGGGAAGTTCTTGCGCAGCATGGCAGAACTAGTTAATGAAAAGGATGGCCCAATATCTAAGGAACTGCTAGGCCGTACACATACATGAATACATAAACGCAGATACGCACGCAAACATGGTTTTCAAGCGAAGTGTTTGTGAGTGTGTGCGTATGCGTGCACATATAAATGCACGCACGCATACATACATGGGTGCACGCAGTGCACACTCGAACGCAGAATCAAACTGACTAAAATTGGTTGCTTTCGATGCCATAAAGACCGACACACTATCGGTAACGCAAACCCTCCACCATACATACGTTGATGTACACAGCATAGTTGTGGACGCATACTTTGGTCATGTGCTGTTTGTCCTTGCTACGGGCCCACATCAGCAAAACAATGTAGATACACCAGGCGCAGAGAACAACGATCAGAACGATAGGATGGCGAAATAGATCCCAGACCAGGCTGAAGTTGAACACGTCCACTTTGTTTGGCGGTACAAAGTACTGACCACCGAACACGGTCAAGTGGTTGCAGATGCAAGTGACGTAAGCCGGAGTCGATTCCAAGTCATGTACCTGCATGCACAACGAGGAACGATTCAACAGGCTTATCCATCACGTGGTGTGTTGCCTAGCAATAATTATGTCTGTCATGTCATTGAATGTATTGAGTTGCACATTTTCGATGCTCGAGTTTGATGTGAATATGTCTTCATGAACTCGAAGGTCATAAGTAGCCTGTCATCACCACCGTCAATTTATTCTGCTGGGTCATGTATGGGTCATTAATTTGCTGTAAACACGAACGTAACATCAGTTCTGATAGTTTGACGGACCTTTTACCTAGCAACAGGTGTCGTGATGGATAGGTCAGTTACTGCCGGTAGTTGGCACTACATACGTGTCCCCACTATTTTAACAATAGTATTATTGTTAGTAAAACTATTTTGATTCGTAATATCGTACGTTGGAATTAATGTGCATTTTATATTAGTGTGTGTTGTTTTCTCGTGGCTCCTTGAATAACCATATTAATGCAGTGTAATTATAAAGCATCTCAATACATATTATCAAATAGCACATGTCATATCCTAGAAGAACAAAAACAGTAAAGTAAACATTACAATATACATGCTATATGTAGTGTCATCAACATATGTTGTTTTAGACAGTACGTTGTTCGATAGTACACATACTTGTATATGTTCCAAGTTTGTAAACGTATTCAACTGTACAGTAAAATGAATTACAATACACCTACATTACATCCATCGTTCCGCCATGCCTTCTTCTCGCCGTTCCAATACATACAATCGGCCACAAACAGAAGGATTGTGACATTCACGTTTCCATTCATGTTCTCATTAGAACTAGTACGATTCGACCCTCCAGCCCCTCCTGGGCAGAATCCACACTGATTTGCCACTTTCGTTTCAGCCATGCACTGCTCACAGAGTAACCGATCGTGTACCTGTGGCATTAAACCGAAGTACAACGTTATGTAATCTTCGCTGCCGCGTACCGTACCAAATAGGTTCACAGTGGCATTGTTGCTGTCTATTACGACGTACTCCAAACCGGTAGCCCTGTGGTGGTGTTTGCTCGCCGTCACGTTCTCCTCGAAAAAGTCGATTAGAAGGAGAGTTGCCTCCCGATCGATAAGATGGCCGCCATAGAAGTCTTCCATCTCCGGGGCCTTGCGTGCCTTCACAACCAGAACGAACTTCACTCTGGCGGCTGTCGTTATCCTTATGTGGTAGCGCTTGTTGGTGAAAACAGGAAGTGATACGATTCTCAGATCGTCTGGTTCCACGCTGGTACGGCCTTCCGTGTATGGTAAACTGAGAGTCGCTGTTCCGTTGGCCTGATCTGAAACACCGCCAGTATTACTTTGTCAATTCAAGTGCAGTAGTCACGATTGGTGATTGGTAATTGGATGTACATAAATGTTATACACGTCGTGCAGCAATGCGTCTGCACTAGAACAATCTATATAAATGTAGAATACATGGCTTTTGTGTAAAACATCCAGTTCAGAGAAGCTGACTATTATTCAAACCACTGCAGCAAAATGGAAAGGTATCAGATGACTTTCGATGAAATGAAGTTTTCGATGGAAATTTTGTGTCAAAATTAACATTTGGTGGGCTGAGCCGGAACTTCGGCACTTCACTGTCTCTGATCACGGACTTATATGCACTGGACTGCTGTCTCCGCCGCTCGCAGCGCTTCGCGAGCGGCGGAGTTGGCTGCAAAGGTCACGAGCGCACAAGATGTACTCCCCACTTCCGGTCTACTAGCCACTGCGATGGAGATGCCAAACATCGACAGGATTCTTGCGGTGAATATAACTGTTTAATTCAATAATAGTGAGAATTTTCCTAAACGATGACTGTACCTAGTTTGGTAAATGTTGTGGCTATCTCCAGTGTAGTTCTAAATGGTTTATTTAATTCTATTTTCGTCGTACATGACGTATAATATGCATCGGGGTGTCGGCGTAATGGCGTAAACAATACCGAAGGCAAGGATAACTTTTTTCTTGGGCAAGTGACGCAAGTTTTAACTAGTCTTGCTATGGGTGTAAGTTCATAGATTGGAATTATGTGTAATTTTTAAATATTCATAATAATTTGTTAATCTCAAGCCAGTTTAACAACAGCCGATCATTTAACCGATCTGTCATTCTGTGCTGTCAGTTTATACCAGCCCTTGCTTGGCCTAGGGCTAGGCACAAGCCAAGTTAGGCATTGATAACTGTTTTCAATATTTACTGCCATTCGCTTGTATTTATTATTGATGTGTTATTTATATGTTGATGATTGTTCATGTGCAATTTATTTATTCTGATCCTGTTTTATTATTGTGAATAAAATATCACTACAACTATTCCTAATTATAATTAATAATAATGCATTTTACTTCTAGAAATTTAAGCATTACTAAGAATTGTGTATTTGTTATTTCTAGTATATGTATTTAAATGCTTGGCATGGATATACAATAATTCTATGTGTTTGATTAATTATTGTAGTTATTACATGCACTTTGAATTGTTTTATTTCAGAAATCTCGCACCTGAAAGTTACAAACATTACGTGTATGCATGACTACAAGCTTCATCTGGCTGCAGATGACACAGCAACATATCTACGCTGTCTAAAGATACAGTCCCTGTGAACATGACATATACACTGCAGTTTTAATAGACAAGAACACGGCATTATTGCATTGCCTGAACAAAACTATCTGTCAGTTAACTGAGAAGGTAGTAGTTCAAGGTACATAGCCTACAAAGTCGTCAATATATCATAGGCATCATCTGCATACACTAAATAATTTTACACAATTTATCTTGCTGAATGTGACACATAATACACATTGAATAATACAGACATCACTTTACAAAGCACTGGAATTAGATTGTTTCTGTACGGCACAGGACACACTGGATTATGAACATTCCTGCGTAGATCTTGCAGAATATTGTGAATATTGCAAAAGGATTTGTGAGGTGGAGTAATGTGAGCAGCTTCTTCACCGTGCACTTTATCCCTGTGGAGGGTAACCCAGAAAGCAGCATTTGGCACACGAGATGTTGGAGTCGGTGACGAAACACTGTTAACATTTATAAACATTACTTCATCAAGTTCATGTTGAAATGCAGAATATTATGAAATGGTAAACATTTATTACTGGTCTCTACTGAGCCTGCAGTATTTGTCCAACCTGTAAACACACGGTCACCCATAAACAAGTGAAGTATGACAACTGTGCTTCATTGTCATGCATTAATCTGTTGAGTTTGTTATTTAGATAATATTTATTAATAAAGTTATTATTTAATGACATGTATTTATTGATGGTTGATCATAATGTTTCATATGGTTCTAAACATTGCATAAATTATATTTACTTCATAATTATTTACTGCTGGCTTTCATCAAAACATAACCCTTTGCCGAGTTAGCATGCTAACATTAGCCAATTTTAACTTATTAATTAAGTTGGTGTTAATATGAAATTTCTGGCTAATGTATATTTACTACCGTAATTAATGTGGACATGTCTTAATAATTATGGACATTATAGCCGTTTATTCATGTGTATATATAAAGTACGGCTGCTAATTATATATTGATTTATTCATTAATTTATTATTAATGATTTTTTATTACATAATTATTTAATTTATATCTCTTACCATAAGTAAGGTGGTTTTACAAATTTCATGTTTATATAATATAAACATATTCATGGACATTGTGGAATTTTACAAAAAAGTTTCTGTCTGTTGAGGTTGCCTGCTAATTATCACATTAATTAATTTATTATTACATGACTAGTTAATATATATTATATGCCAATTATCACCTATTAACTAATTTATTATTACATGACTAGTTAATATATATTTATTCTCGTAATAAATGTGGTTATGCACACTGCATAATAATATTATGTATAAATATCTTCATATTTATGGACTCGGCTGGTCTTAATTAGAATGTTTCGGCCTGTTAACTTGGTGCACTACTTAACTAATATTAGCTAATTAACTGGATTAATTAGTATGAAAAAACATCAGTATTGGAAATTTATCACGCCATTCAATGTATTCTAAAATGTTGCAAACAATATTTTAATAGTTCTATAAATTACAACGTTATGCCATTTTAAAGTCACTTATTCGAATAGTTATCAACAGAAACAAAAATGAGCTTATTTTACCATTATAAGAGATACACAAATTTAGCGCAATTTTTTCGTTTTTAAATTGCAATAATTTTGGATCTAATAAAGGTATCGTAATAAAATTAACAGTTACGTGATCTGTAACTTATTACCTTTCATTTAAGCCTAAATCCTGTGGTAATTTTTTGAAGTGCCTACAGCAGGGCTACCTACTATATTTTCCGTAACGATCATGGGGTGTGGAGGGGGAGGGTAGTCTCGGGACCATCTGTATACTGTTGGCCCTGGTCCTAAAGTCCATCTCGTGGCTGTAACTAAATCCCAAGTCATTCATTTTGATTAAAACTGATGAATTGTTTCCTTCCCTAGTCTGGGTTTGCCCCAACCACCGAAGCAGCCACGGTTTCATTTACTGATAAATTGCAACACGGACTAGTACTTCGTAGTTGCCAAGTTGGGTCGATGATTTTTTCGCGGCAACGCATTTTAGCCGTTTAAAATCGTCAATACTTCACTCAAAACAACTTTCCAAACAATGTATTTGCTAGGATTTTATTAAACATACGTGTCATGTAAGAGTTTATCCAAATGTCTTATTAAAACGATGTTTTCCTGCGGTCAACTGCGAAATTGCCGGCAACCAGCAGACAACCGGAAGTAACTTATACATCTTGTGCTAGGTTGACCTTGCTGCGCTACTCTAGCGGCCTTGAACCCGGAGACAGCAGTCCAGTGCATATAAGTCCGTGCTCTGATCATGACATCAAAAGACGGGAGAAGAGGGAGAGAAACTTTCAATTTTACTTAACAAAAACACGTCGATTTGCACCACGCTTGAGGCTAGTCAACCAACACACATTGAAGCTCTGCAAATACATCGATTTCCATCACCCCGTTGTCGTTTGCAAAAACATTACGCCTAAAAAACCAACTTCACCAAAATCCACCAGATCTCCTTAATAATAGGGATTAAACATCTAAACATTATATCAAGTCACCACCCACATATTCATGACAAAATATAAATGTAGCACTAAATACTGGGGGCAAATTCTATCTCCAGTCCCCATCAAAATATTGCCCTCACCCCGTTCGGGCGCCAATGTTAATACATTATAATTAGTTTATTTCATAATTATGTTTATAAACAAGGCCGGTGACCACAAGTGGGGTTATATATATATATATATATATATATATATATATATATATATATATATATATAAGTATACAAAGCATATGGAATTATATACAGCAACAGCATGACTAGTACAAGCGACAAGTGTAATTGAGATACGAACTACTCTATACAGTAGAATTAATGACACATTCTCAATTTATCCAGGTATAGTGCTATTATCATTCACATGATACTTATGTATATATATATATATATATATATATATATATATATATATATATATATATATATATATATATATATATATATATACAGTGTTGGGATGTAACGAAGTACATTTACTTCGTTACATTACTTAAGTAGTTTATTTTGAAATCTACTTGTAACGAAGTACTTTTTTGTTTACTTTCTTACTTTTTTACTTCTAAATTTTGCGTTACTATAGTCTACCACCAATTTTAAAATTACCATCGAACCCTGATTGTGTAGTCGTTGTTTGCTTTGCGGTCGGGCCGACATCATCGACATTCAACAGTGTGTAACAATGTTTTCTGAACATCGTATAAACTGCGCGGTCGACACGCAGTACCTTCCTGTACCTACGAGGTTTGTGGTGCAGTGGCTGCATTGGTCTTCTTTAAAATGCCGTTGTTAGTAGATACAGAATGGAATCGTAGTAAATATGAACGCTAAATCTAAATATCAAAACACCTTCAATTTAGTCATTATCTTAAGCTAAGATAATTATATATATATATATCATATAAGTCAAACATCAACAGCATAATTGAACTGGTGGCATCAGAAGATCTTATATAAGTTTATACATGTCATCATCATCGTATATCGTATATATATATATATATATATATATATATATATATATATATATATATATTGGCACTGACCGAATACGTTTGTACTTTTACTTAAGTAGTTTTGTTGAGCGGTACTTTTACTTAAGTAGTTTATTCCGGGGGTACTTTTACTTTTACTTAAGTAGTTTTTTGGGAGATTACTTTTACTTTTACTTAGTTACTTTTCTGGAGTACTTGTTACAGCACTGTATATAATATATATATATATATATATATATATATATATATAAGTATCATGTGCTATTATCATTAAATATACTTATGTGTATATATATATATATATATATATATATATATATAAATAATATATAATGAACATATATATATATATATATATATATAACACACACACACACACACACACACACACACACACACACACACACACACACACACACACACACACACACACACACACACACACACACACACACACACACACACACACACACACACACACACACACACACACACACACACACACACACACACACACACACACACACACACACACACACACACACACACACACACACACACACACACACACACACACACACACACACACACACACACACACACACACACATATGTATACGTCGCTGCTCATCGTCTAAGGAAAGATCTTCCAGACGATATGCGACAATGCGAATTTACACCACTTTGAAACACTTCTGTAGACGCAGTTATTCAAACGGGAGATTTTATTCACGAAACCGTTTTTATTATCTTAAATTTATAGTCCTTTTAAATGTTTTTAAAATAGCCATTTCTTAATGATAATTTAATTGGACACTTGAAGCCACCTTTTTATGTTGAATATGCTTAGTGTTATTATTTGTTTTTTAACAACGTTTTCGAACAGGGTAATCTGGATACAAATATGATGTATATTTTACTTACTTCTCATTCAGCATAGGCTTACATATATGTACGTACAAATATTACTTTTATATTTTTACTTACTTCCCCGTCAGATTAAGAAGATTGCTAATAGCAGTCAAAACGACGAGGAAAATGTTAAACTGGTTGAATCAGTAACACATAACGTGATATCTCACCTTGGTAAACTGTTGGGAAACTAATCCGTAGAGACGCCTTTTCGCTTTCCATGGAGCTGCCAGATTTGTGGTACGTTTTCACGACTACTAAAGATGATGACGTCACTTGCTTTGACGACTCACTATACACAAACGGATTTTT
>JAODUO010000295.1:320000-325000 GCA_025642075.2 Ridgeia piscesae
TATACTAGTAATATGTTGGGAAATGTCACGATGTGCGCTATATCAAATAAAATTTATTATTATTATTATATTATTAGAAAACGCATTATTTCCGGAAAGCATATTATTATTATATTCTTAGAAAACTGAATATTTCGTCAAAATGCATTATCATCTATGATAGCAGTCATAGATGTATCATGGGATTAATTACCCAACCTGGCGACTTTTGTCAAAAACGCTGAATGACTGTCGTAGCCGGTGCCTTCAAAATTTTCGTTCAGTGTTGATCCCAATAGATACTGCGACATGTTGAATATACTCGTTGCGATTTCAAGCTGAAAAGTGAACGTAATTCCAGTTTAATACTGCAGCTTTTTCAATTAATCTCATATACCTTAACCAGTTGATCTAGTTACCGTAACTATGATCTTGCGGACGCCGAGGGAACAACAAAACACCGACAATAATTTTCATCATTACAATAATTTGCTGTTAAACCTCTAAGCACCACTGATATTTAAAGTTCCTCCTCGCAAATCATGGCTGTTTGTCATGTAAAGTGACCCTGGCAAATCCCCAACGCTCAGTACGGAAGTTAGCCCAGTATAATTAGTTAACTGACTTATCCAATCGCGACTGCCTCACCCGTGAGAACAGCGCAAATAGCCGTCCTAATTCGAAGCCGGCTAAATAATTTCTAGGCATTCCAGGGTAACGACTCGTCCGCCAAATTGCACGAGCAGTGGATGGTTTTGTGTATTCGAATATTTGCTTCTACGACCCAAACATTGCATGTAACATGGACATTATGTGGCGGAAATCACCCTACATTATATTATGTGACCGAAGGCCGACTACAGTACACTTCATTGGCTGATGAACTTAAAAGACGAGTTTTGCAAAAGAGATATGCCAGGGTTACTGATGGCTGCTGTTGCAACGTAACGTCATTGCACGCAGCATAATATCAACATATCGATAAATCGAAAGTAACTCAACAATGGCGTCCCCTGTCAATGCCCAATCATGCAATTTGTCCACTGGAAACATTACGGCGTAATTTATACTTTTTAAATAACTCTTTTTATTACACTTGTAATCGGTAACTCAGATACTAGCAATCGTTCAAAAGAGCGAATATATAAATAGAAGCACTCATGTAAACCTTGACACCCGGGAGGAGATATATTTACAATCCCACCAACTTAGTGTGTTACTATGTATAACTATGCATTCTGCTATCTTATTCTGTTGACTGCTAATTTTTATAAACGTCTTTAGTAAGTAGGTACGTTTTGGCCGCCACGTTAAGCTACATTGTGAAACATGGCAGAACGTGGCTACAATGTGAGCAAACGTTTACCAACGTGTCTAAAGCTTGATCAAAACTGACACAACGTAAACTGGAAATTTATATTTTGAACATGTTCAAAATTCGGTTGCGTTTCCCCCACAACGTAGCACAACGTGGTACAACGTGGCAACAACGTAGCAAAAACGTGACAGAACGTGAACAGAACGCGTATACTACGTTTCTGCTACGTTGTGGTACGTTACGATTCGTTGTGGTACTCTATACTGTGTTGTGGCAGCGAGGCATAACCCGACTTTGATTTTCACAGCGGGTCGACAAGGAGTCGACAGCGTGGCTAGCAAATGGCGACAACGTGGCACAACGTAGGGCGTAATCACAACGGCACGGCCAAAACGTAACACTATGCCACGTTTTGGCCGCGCCGTTATGCCCCGTTTCTGATCGCCACGTTCTGGAAACAAATGTGCAAATTTCAGCAGGGTGCCACGTTGTTCCACGACTTTGTTCCATGTTTGCTCACGTTGTAGCCACGTTCTAACTTAATATGGCGGCCATACATTTACACTATGACTGGGGTTTAACTGATCGGTGCCACGAAACTGATTGATATCCATGACATTAGGAAGTCTGCTGTTTCGACAGCTAGAATTTGGATAGTTTTTGTTAAGGTTGGGCTGACATATTGCCACCGATAAATATTTACAACAATGTAAGTAAGGTAGCCGGAGAAACCAATATTATTCCGATAGGTCGCTGTAAATAGCGCCGATGCTACGGGGATGAACATGTGAACTTGGGCAATGCGTATTGGCAAGTATTGAAAAATATATTATTACACACGCAGTTACATTGCTACACGTTGCGAAGTTACGTTATTACACGTAACGGAGTTACATTGTTACACGTAGAGGAGTTACCCTGTTCCTTGTAGCGGATTTACGCTATTATAGATAGCGGAGTTACGTTGTAACATGTAGCGGAGAAACATTGTTAAATGTAGCGGAGTTGCTTTATTACACGTACCGGAATCACATTATTAAAGGTAGTGGAGTTACGTTGTTACATGTACCGGAGTCACCTTGTTACATGTAGCGGAATTAAGTTATGTGTAGCGGAGTTACATTGTTGGGTGTAGCGGAGTTACGTTATTACACTTCGCGGAGTTACATTGTTGTGCGTAGCGGAGTTACGTTATTACACATTACAGAGTTACTACACATAGGGGAGTTACGGTGTTACAAGCAGCGGAGTTACACTGATACATGTAGCGGAGTTACACGTAGCCGACTTACGTTATTAAACGTAGCGCAGTTACGTTGGTACATGTACCGGAGTTACGTTGTTACACATTACAGAGTTACGTTACGCCACGTAGTGCAGTTACGTTGTCACAAGCAGCGGTGTTACACTGTTACACCTAGCGCAGTTACATTATTACACATGGCTGCGTTATAAAGTTACACGTAGCGCATTTACATTGAAACAAATATCGTAGTTACCTGCATGTCTGCGCCAGACGTCACGTTGGATGTGCTAAGCTCAATTAAAGCGCTTCCCTTTACGTACACCGTGAATAAATCTGTGTTGTTCAGGCTTGTTACATATTTTGTGAGACGCTCTTGGTACTGAACATAGATAATAGCTTAGAAATATTGATTTGACATAACATATTCAATAAAAACACACGTACGCACGCACAGTTGTTATATATATCCCTCTCCCTCCCTTTCTCTGTATGTCTGTGTCTGTCTGTTTGTCTCTCTGTCTGTACATGGATATATATTTTCAGTTTGAATGCACATATTTGCAGGTATATATATATATATATATATATATATATATATATATATATATATATATATATATATATATATATATATATATACATACACACGTTTTCTTCATTGCAACATAACTTATTTCAAACACTAAAGATACACTCTAGCCACACTCCATATTGTGCATTACTTAGCATAGGACACACATTGTATTTCTATGCAAAAGACATACGATTATACGCACATCAGCAGCCGAACTTTTATTTGTAAGCGAAAGTTTCTTAATCATGGGCACATAAGCAACGGCCAAAGAGCAAACTCCTACAAAGAAAAGGTCAATTATAGGTCCAGTGGATCAGGTCTATCTTCTCCATTACAACTCATGCACGCACGCACGCCCGCACACATATATTATATATATGTAATATATACATATGCTTATTCCGTGATGCTATTGTATGCTAATTATAATCCGTCACGCCTGAAACATAACCGCAATCATATAAAATATGAAAAATAAAACAATGTAACAAACAAATACAGTACGGGATGCATTGTTAACTGGTCAATCTGGTTTCCGCGTGTTACCGCGACCAACCTTTATTTTTTTATCAAACATGTAATGCATAAATACCTTGAATGTTTCCTCTGTCTATAAAGTCTTGCATCATATAGTTTTCGTCACTGCTACCGATGTCACCTAGTTTGTCCAGTCCCAGTTTAGGGCGTGCCAGCTGAAAATTGTATTTCGAGTTTTATGTTTTGCTTGGAGTCGGTATTGTTTACTCCAAACAGTAATCTCCTAGGCTATCTTGTATTATGAAGCATGCAGATGATCAAAGCAACTAGCGCCGACGAAGTTACTGGTGTCTACTTATAAATGACTCCCATGATTCAAAGGTAGTTCCCTCCAATAAATATGCCACACTATGTCTGTCAAATTACTCAGTGCATTGCATATTTTAATGTACCAGTTACTGTGGGAACCAACAGGGGAGGGGAAATACGAGGCCACAATCGTTTATATATTTTTTAACAGTGACACCACCTTCCGGCAATTTTTAAATAAAGATGGCCGCCACATGTACCCTTCCATGATTGACGTCATTACATTTATTGATTTTGTGATATATTGAAAACAACTAGTGAGGTCTGATTTTCCGACCGTGTGTTGCTTACGGAATCTCATAGCCCCAGTGATTTAAAATCTTATTAACGGAAACTGTCAGCACCTCAACTGGTATTTCGATAAAGTTAGATGCACCAAATTTGTCCATGACAACGACCCGGAGAGTTGCTGTGTAGGTGTGCTCATGTGTATGTCTGATTGGCAAATCTGTCTTCGGCATAAACGGGTCGCCAACGTTGATATACAGCAGCAGACCTAAGAGCCAACGAGAGCGTTATCATTAACCTAGGATTCTGTTTGTAAGAATAGGAATGCGCCCGCGATTGTGGTTAGCTGGTGGTATATATATATATATATATATATATATATATATATATATATATAAACGCACCCACACGCACACTCACACACACATACGCGCGCGCATGCACACATGCACGCACGCACATAAGCATACGTATACATATACTATATATATGTATATGTATATATATATATATATATATATATATATATATATATATATATATATATATATACATGTATATATAATATATATACAAACATACACTCAAACGCACAAACACACACACTCGGTGTGCAGTTTGTTTTATAATAGTAATGTCATAAATGATGTAGAAATCTAGGACACCTGTAGATACTACTCAGTCAGACAATGTGATGAGGTTGGTTCATTTATGACCAGTATCGTCAATACTTAGTTCTATAGTAGTTACGTTACTACAGTTACCGATCATCTTTCGATTCGTCGAGAGCATTACTGAATATGAACAGA
>JAODUO010000295.1:330000-335000 GCA_025642075.2 Ridgeia piscesae
AGCTAGAAATAAACTCGCAATATGAAGTTCTGACCATCCATTAGAACAATCGACTAGATAAATTGCTTGGCTGGGCCTGGCTACAGCGCGCAACTTTATCTTACTTTAGTAAATAATCATCATGCCGGGCTGCGCCGCTGTGTTGCACTTTCACACCTCGCCTGCTTGATGCTTATTGCCTACGGCAGAAGCGGCGAATTCATGCACTAGTGTAACTTATTCCCGTTTGAGTTATTATTATAGATTTCTTTGCCAAAATGTTGGATTGGGAAGTTCTACACAGCATGGGCGTCGATCGATGGGGGACGCGTCCCCACTTTTAAGCCTGAGGGGGACAGCATAGGAAATGTCCTCACACTTTTTCAGTTCATAAAACAAATGTATAGGCATATATAGCTAGACTGATCACTCCCCTCTCTTAATAACCCTATATCGTATACGAGTTCAGCTATAAACTTCCGGCTACCCAGTGGATAATCACTAGATAAATTGCTTGGTTGGCCGCAGCCTGCAACTTAATTTTAGTCCAGTAAATATTGATCATGCCGGGCTCTGTCATTATGCACCATTGTGTTTATATATTAATAGGCACTAGCCATCAAGCACATTCTAGATGATACATTTTTGTTTGTCCTGTCACCCCTTGGATTGCAGCCTGGTCGCCCTGGTGGATACTGACATCGCCTACGGCGGAACCAGCGGATTTCTGCACTTTGTGTAACTTGATCCCATTTGAGTGATGACAAACTTATTTGCCAAAAGGTGGGATTGGGAAGTCCTACACAGGCACCCCTGTAACCTCTGCATCTTTGCACTCTATGAATCAGGCAAGCAGTGTTGGGTCCAAAGTTTACCCTCCAAATGTTCAGTGATTGGAGCGGACCATGGCCCCTCTTCAAATATGTGTTGCCAATATAACTATTTTAAATAGCATAACATAAAAGCCGTTTAAAAAAAAAGCACCAGACCAACAATGAACATAATTATTTATATGTACTCATCATATAATATATATATATATATATATATATATATATATATATATATATATATATATATATGTATATATATATATATATATATATATATATATATATATATATATAATTATAATATATATATATATTATATAATATTTAAATATTATATACATACATACATAGTAATTATATACATATATGTATATATAAATTGGTCCCCCGTCCCCCCACTTTTAAAACCGATTCGACGCCCCTGCATGGGATCAAATTTTTTTTACACGTACAATATGACTAAACACGCAAACGTAAAATCAGTGTCAAGTCGAAATACAGTGGGAATACGCCTGTCAATACAGACAGTGAAATCGAATCTGACTGGAAGGGAGTTATGTCCGTCATAAGAATCTGTACATAATGTCCGTCATAAGAACCGAGTGCATTATACTAGACATGGAAGGTTTAAGCTGAATAAATTAATGCCATTTAACCGTAGTCGATGTGTTGGCTTGATCGACGTTTTATGACGTTGCCGCGAAACAGGGGCTCTTGATATACTACCTATCCCACACGAAACGCCTCCATAACCTTCTGTACAATGACAATGGTAACCATTTACGCCGTCAGTGCAATTTCCATCATTGCGGCAAGGAGCGCTTTCGCACTCGTTGATTTCTGTGAAATAAAGAAATGAACGGATGTTCAAAAATTACGTATGTGCATGGGTATTCATTAATCAAGTGTGTGTGTGTGTGTGTGTGTGTGTGTGTGTGTGGCGTGCGTGCGTGCGTGTGCGCGTGCGTGTGTGTGTATGTGTGTGTGTGTGTGCGTGTGTGCACAATTCAATGGTTGTAGAACACGTTAAAACATGGTTACGTTGAACGTTTAGCACTGTAATCTATGTTACGAACCCTTTTCGCAGTTAGGTCCCTCATAGCCAATATTATCACAATTGCACGTGTACTTAAACTGGTTGTCCGTGCATTTCCTTGGACTTGATGAATTAACAAAATAAAGCACAATAAATTCATCAATTCCAAAATCTTCCCCTCTTGATAGAAACATAGTGTGATTATGGTGATCGTCCTGGCGATCATCATTCAGTCGCTTTAACCCAATGTGAGACATGCAATGATATTAGTTAAACAATCACTGATGGTGTCGAACACAGCCAATGGCACCCATTCCTGCTTATTCTGATAGCCGTTCCATTAATTACCTTTATTTGAGTTCATTTTCAGAGCATCGAGAGTTATGACCCTGACACATTGGAAATTGTGTGGTTCTGAACGTTTCTTGAATAACATTTTTATCATTCGTTTCTAGAAACATTCAGAACACTATGCTTTTCAGTGTGACAGTGCCATAAATCAGAGTAAAGTTAAAGTTAACACACTGTCTATTACGTTAGCTCATAACGATCGGTTTTTAAGTAGTGCCACATGTTAGTTTGGGCCATTTAAGTAACTGAAAACATTAAGTGTCTTATTAGTGACGTAATACGTAGCGCTTTTTTCGATTCATGTGTAGCACCTTCGCAGTTGACGCCTTCATATGGAGAAAAACATAGACACTCATAATAATCCACCCGATATGCGCATCCTCCACCATTGAGACACGGATTACTCGAACAGTTGCCAACAACTGAAACAGGATAAGTTTCATTCTATTGCAAGGAAACATGTAATGATGCGAAAAATGTGTAGTGGTTCGCAACAAATGTAGTGTTTCGAACATGAGGCAAGCTAATCTTTCAAATGACCGTCTATCGTCTGTTTCCTTTAAAGGCAGTGTTGTCTAAGACAATCTGCTGTTAGTTTTGAAGAGTATATTTTCAAGAGGATTACAACATATTTATTGCTAAGTTGTACCTTAAGCGAACTGTGTATTTGCACATCACATTTAAGCTAGAACTTAAGAATATATAGCAAAATATAGTTATTATTATTATATTTAATACATTATTGTTTGTTATATATATACGCATATCATTATTCATATACGTTATTACATAGACTTATGTATGTATGTATTACACCACACACACGCACACGCACACGTACACGTACACGTACACGTACACGTACACGTACACACACACACACACAAACGCACAGCACGTACGGACGCGCACACACACACACACACACACACACACACACACACACACACACACACACACACACACACACACACACACACACACACACACACACACACACACACACACACACACACACACACACACACACACACACACACACACACACACACACACACACACACACACACACACACACACACACACACACACACACACACACACACACACACACACACACACACACACACACACACACACACACACACACACACACACACACACACACACACACACACACACACACACACACACACACACACACACACACACACACACACACACACACACACACACACACACACACACACACAATTGGATAAAGATTATAATAACATACCAGGGAAGCCGTATATTTCCACTTCACAAAGAATTAGTTGGCGATATCCGATTAATTTAATCGTCACACGTCTACCAGGCGTATAACCTTTGCATGGAATATAGACCGTTTGACCGGTCTTAAACGGACCTCTCATAAAGTCACACCTGTAGGTTTTCCTCCCCCCCACGCTCGTCTTTACATTTTTGAGTTTATTCCCTACACATAAACAGAAACACAACCACTACAGCGGACAGCGGGCGGGCGGGCAGGCGGGCGGGCGGGCGGGCGGGCGGGCGGGCGGGCGGGCGGGCGGCGGCGGGCGGGGCTGAATGATGTATTATTATACGATTTGTTCTGATCTCCACAAGTATGTCTACATAAGCTGTAACGGAAAACAGAAGAACGATGACGTGACGGAGGGGGGGGGGACGAATGAAGTACCTTACAAGAGACAGAGAATAGTAGGAGATGGATGTACAAACCATATCTCCCGGATAATATCCCCGGACAACATCAACCGGTTCATATACACACACACACACACACACACACACACACACACACACACACAATATATATATATATATATATATATATATATATATATATATATATATATATATATATATATATATATATATATATATATATATATATATATATACACATATATATGTATGTATATATATATACACATATATATGATGTAATATATATATATATACATAATAAGTAAAACGTATATATATATAATAAGTAAAACGTATATATATATATATATATATATATATATATATATATATATATATATATATATATTATACATTATTCAGTAAAATAAATAAGTCAATAAATGGCACTTCGGCTTGTAATAGTAATAATTGTAACAACCAGCAAAGTATGAATTCTGATATTGTCAATAGTGTTATAGCCCTGAGGGTTTCGTCCAGGTGATATTGTTTAACTGGATAATAACCAAGAATTACGGAGAAGACATCTATGCAGCATGGCGGTCTTACCACAACAGTCTCCACGGTTGAAGATAGCTACAACGGCGACGTCAATTGCATTACTCATAATCACTTTCCACCACGGGTTCGATTGTTTGTTAACCTTTGAACAACTGTTTAAATAAAACCTGTTCTCTCTTTTGCCGTCGACAGCTCGTCGTGAACTTGAGGAGTCGGGCCTACGTTGCGCAGTCCATTGGCCTAATGCCCAATTCAGTGGAGTAACTGAAACAATGAGACGAAGTACGACATTCTGGCAACGTAGTGACGCGTGTCTGTAGGGTGAACGGTACTACTTCGTGGGGTCGCAGCCCTAACTAACATTTACCGTATAGTCCCTAATAGACGCGCAGTGCGCGAGTGGGAAGGCTTGGGTGCGCATCTATTAATTTCTCGAAAGTGGAACGAATGTGGTCACCTGCTATACCGGGTTCTAAACAGACGGATATGTATAACGCTTCCAACTGAATGACCCGAGATATACTTCTTTTTAAATCAACATTTTACTGCGTAATGCTTTCGGTACACTC
>JAODUO010000295.1:340000-370000 GCA_025642075.2 Ridgeia piscesae
CAGCGAAGGGAAACCAAATTCTTGGATTAATTAGGCGAAATATAGTGTACAAAGAAAAAGAACTAATAATACCGCTGTATAAACCAATAGTTATGCCTCACTTAGAATATTGTATACAAGCATGGAGGCCATATCGCAAGAAGGATATTGATATGCTAGAAAGAGTACAAAGGAGAGCAACCAAAATGATACAAAAACTCAGGCATATTAGTTATGAAATGCGTCTAAAAGAATGTGGTTTAACAACACTAGAAACCAGAAGATTGAGAGATCAGATTGAGGTGTTTAAAATATTGAATGGATATGAAAATATTGACAGAAATATTTTGTTCACAGTCAAGGAAGAGAGAAGTACTAGAGGACATGGAGTTACATTAGCAAAGAAGCAGTGTAGACTAGATATTAGAAAAACATTCATTTTCACAAAGAACAGTAAACGAACGGAACAGATTATCAGCTGATTGTGTAGGTGCTAGTAGTGTTAATATATTTAAAAATAAAATCGACATATACCTAAGACCGGCGGGGTATACTTAGATAGATAGGTTGGACTTTCGATAAGCCAAATGGCTTCCTAGTCCACCTGCCATCTAGAGTTGAATCTCTAGGTGGCAATGATAACCTAATTCAAATAGTTTAACACAAAACTGACAGACACTTCTTTAGAAAAAGAACCAGCATTTTCGATCAAGGTAGCTAATCAAATAGCTTAACAGCAATCTGAGAATGACTTCTTTTAAAACAGAATCAACGTGGTAATATCCCACGACAAATAAACGGCCATAGTTTTAAGCGCTGATCATTTTCTGCAATTATATTGGTAAGCTGCATAAAAATGATTTCAAGAAAGTGATGTAAATGTACAGCCACTTACACATGTCGTATAATTCCACGACCTTATTTCATCGACAGGTCCTAAATGGTAGGCGGAAAAATTCAACGGCGGATCGCTGAAAATAATTCTAGCAACCTATTTGAATACTAGACGTTTCGCGTGTTTCTTGCGTGGAACAACGTCAACTGCGCATTGTACGTATACTGGCCAGCCCGCGAGTCGAACGCATGAATAAAAACATGCCGATTTTTCCAATATATGAAGAAACATTTGTAAAGTGCTACATATTTAAAATATGTATCACTTATTTTATCATTTGTGCAAATGAATTGTTAAATAGGTATATTTTGGTGAAATACCTACAAAATATACCCCCTCGAGACGGTGTCGCGCGAAAATATTCCCGTGCCGCAAGTCGAAATGGTAACGAGGTGGTGGAAATAATTACAAGATGTAATCAAATTTAACAACATTGTCATCCGAGAGTGAACTCCAGATGGCAAGTGGAGAAGGAAGCCTTCGGCATATTGAGGATACAACCAATATTATCTATTTGTATTCCGCCATTTTAATTATTTGTAGATGTTGTTAAACACGCCACATTCCCCACGCAGCGGGACACGGCACAGGGTCCATTACGCAGAGGGCCAATGTCAATGACAATGAGTAGTTCGTATAATATAAGTTGTTTATTTTGACCTTTTTTGTTCATAAACCTCATTTTACATCTTTGTCAAACAGACTGTTTGTGTAGATGCCAAATGCCCCTGTTTTGCGCATTCTATGTTACATCTGGCGGTAATTACAAGCTCGCGATTGGCGGGTCATTGGCTAGAAAACAAAAATACATTGTCACGTTTCCGGGGCCGGAGGTTATAAAACCGTACTCCCCGTGCTCAAATTCCATGCTCAAGCCTCGCTCTCAGACCATGCTCATACTCACGGACGTCACCAAACTTTCTGAGTACGATATTGTACTCAGACATGAGCATGAAACGTCCAAATCAAGAGTATGTTCAAGAACGTGCTCAACGCCATACTCAGATAAACAAAGATGGCAAATAACGTAAAAATTGTTCGATTTCGTTGTCAAAGTTTTTGACAAGATAGGCAGTCCGATTTCAGGGTCCGAGTTACTTACGAGGTGTTGTCGATCCATATGAAGAAGTGGTTGAACACGAATGTTTTGACTGACACTGTTTTGTGCCTAAAATGGCAGTGTTTACTGAACATTTGCAAACTTAAGCGGCAGATGACGACACTAGGATACAGTGTTGCAATGATTATGGTTTGGTAGCAGTTTTTCGGCGATGGGGACCATTCGTTTACTGCTTGGCGACACAAGCTCACGACGAATTGCCGAGCGATTCGTACGAAGCTGTGTGGTGTCGTTGGACGAGTACAGAAGTGGACATTTAGCCATACCGATGGGACATATTATGAAGATGTCAACCCAACATGTAATAAATGTATTAGTCCAATCAGTAGCCATATACACGAAACCCAAAGCAGAAGTACAAGAAAAAACTTAGGACCATATTGAGATACACAGAAAAAAACTATACTATTATGACCTTCTCGAAATAAACAAGAGGAACTTGAAAGAAGGACAATTTTAAATAATCCAGTTAATAAAAAGCAAAAAAGGATAAAATATATTATACTCCTTTTTAAAGAGAATAAATTAAATCAGTGGCAGAAAGAATATTGCAAGTGATTTTAATTTATTATTTTTAAATACAGGTCAAGCACTAGTCAGAGATTCCGAAATGCCCAAATAATGTTAAATATTACATGAATGAAAGGGTAGAAAGGTCATTATACCTTAAACCTGTTACTGGTGAAGCCATAATGGCCCTAGTAAACAATGCTAAAAGTAAAAGATCATGATGATATTCATATATGCCTAATGGGGTTCCACATATCCACTAGAGCTAGAGGCGCTGATGTGCAACTAGACCCTAGTTGCGTATCAGCGCCTCTAGCGACTAACGTGGATTTGTTTGCATGTTTTACGGAACGCTTGTTTAAATCATTCTCAATTAGCTGTTGAACTCGAATGACTCCGAAACCTCACACATAGTCAATATGGATATAGTTTAACATGTCAGTCAACGTGAAGGCATAATATGTACATTAATGTAGATTTACAAACGAATGAGCCGATGGAACGTCAACTGGTGGCCCGTCAGGTGCCTTTAGCCAGCCCTGGCCTAGGGCTAGGACGATTCCGGAACGGATATTTAAAATCATCTACAGCTCGCCGTATGCTTCAGACGAGACTGCTACTTCACACATAGTTAAATACTGATATCGTATAACATGTCCGTCATTGTGAAAGCATAATGTCTACATTAATGCACATTTACCGGTTTTCTTGCCGCGAACCAATCACACGATCTTACAAAACATACTCATTTCTTATTTGTTTTGCATAAATGCCAGTACGCGATTTGTTAGGCAGGTAGAATCGGTTACACTGTATCGTATTCGGCCGTGCAATTAAGGTTGGTGTCACTTGGTGAATTTTGCTGTGTTCATTTATCAAAATAATGAATTTTATTGAATTGAATTTTATTTTGGTTACATATACACATTTGATAATGTCAATGAAACCAGCGTGAGGTCATTGTAAATAATGTACATAACGTTATAATAGACTGGATTAGGCTGCGTGTAATAATTGTTAAAAGAAACTGTGCATCAACCTGCACTGGAGTGACCAGCCTAGCTCTAGGGTTCCACGTTGATGTCGTTGCACAGTGTTTATCAACAGAAACCACGACCAAAACCAATTATACTCTTTTCAATATATATATATATATATATTATATATATATATATATATATATATATACTATATATATATATATATATATATATATATATATATATATATATATATATATATATATGATATAAATAAGAGCTATTACCGTGCAGGCGCGTAGCCAGCGATAGTTTGTATGTGTGGGCATGCCGTATGTGTGGTCAATAGCAGGGGCGTCGATCCGGTTTTAAAAGTGGGGGGACGGGGGACCAATTTATATATACATATATGTATGTATTTTTATGTATGTATATAATATATAATTTTAATATATATATATATATATATATATATATATATATATATATATATATATATATGGTGCTAATTCTAAAATAAACAAAGGCCTTTATGTTATGCTATTTAAAATAGTTATGTTGGCTACATATATTTGAATAGGGGACATGACTCACCCCAATCCCTGAAAATTTGGAGGCTAGACTTTGAACCCATAACTGCTTGCCTGATTCATAGAGTGACAACACGGACTTATATGCATATAAGTCCGTGGCACTAAGTCCATTGCAGTAATCTTTCCCCTATAGTTATACTAGTGTGTTCTATTTATATCTATGGTCCGTGGTGACAAGACACAAATGTTACACGGGTGCATGTGTAGGACTTTCCATTTGGCAAAGAAATTTGTCATCACTCAAATGGGATCAAATTACACAAATTGCCGTAGGCCATATAAGTATCCACCAGGGCGACCAGGCTGCAATCCAAGGGGTGACAGGACAAACACAAATGTATAATCTATAATGTGTTTGATGGCTAGTGCCTATTAATATATCAACACAAAAATGCAAATTGACAGAGCCCGGCATGATGAATATTTACTGAACTAAGGTCTAGTTGCGGCCAACCAAGAAATGTATCTAATAATTTTCCACTGGGTAGTGGGAAGTTTATATCTGAACTCGTATATTAATTTTATTACTAGACCGATGTAGGGTTTTTAAGAGAGAGGAGTGATCAGCCTCGCTATATGCCTGTAAATTTGTTTTTATGAACTGAAAAAGTGGGGGGACATTTCCTATGCTGTCCCCTCAGGCTGATCGACGCCCATGCTGTGTAGAACTTCCCAAACCTATATTCTGGCAAAGATATTTGTCATCATTCAAATGGGAATAAGTAACACAAAGTGCAGGAATCCGCCGCTTCGGTCGTAGGCGATAAGCATCAAGCAGGTAAGGGGTGAATGTGAAGCACAAATTTCATAATTTATAATAAGCTTGATGGCTAGAACCTACTAATAATATCAACACAAGGATGCAGCCCGGTGTCGCGATAAATATAAAATCACCAATGTGCAGCGAAACGACAAAGCATTTTTGGTATGAATGTCGTTCAATACAATAACATCTTACGTTTGTTTAAATCACCGTCACGGATTATGGCGCACTACAGTCATGTTTGCTATCAAAACATGCTTCAAAACTTGTTTGCTTGGTGTTAATTTGTTACAAATAACTTTATATATATTCTAATGAACAATATATCCGTAATATGTATACCATAAATGCATTGTCCTTTCGTTGCACATTAACGATTTTACATTTATCGCGCATGCGCAGAACCGTCAATAGGAACGTTTATAACGCCGGAAAATGTAAGTGCTACACCGGCATGATGATTATTTACTGAAGTAAGATCAAGTTGCGCGCTGTGGCCAGTCGATTTTCTAAAGGGTGGTCGGAACTTCATATCGCAAATTTTGTTTTCTAGCTATTAGTCCTATGTAGCGGCTTTTAAGAGAGAGGAGTGGTGAGTCAGGCTACATGCCCCGCAATATTTCTGAACTGACATGTGGGGGGGGGACAATTCATATGCTGTCCCCCACGGTGAAAAGTGGGGAACGCGTCCTCCCCCCGTCCCCCACCGATCGACGCCCGTGCTAGAGCCTATAAATAATATCAACACAAGGTTGCAAACTGATAGAGCCCGGCAACGGCGCAGTCCGGCATGATGGTTATTTATTAAGTAAGATCAAGTTGCGCGCTGTGGCCAGCCAAGCAATGTATCTAGTCGATTTTCTAATGGGTGCATGGTCGGAACTTCATATCGCGAGTTTATAGATTAGCTAGTCCTGTGTAGCGGCTTTTAAGAGAGAGGAGTGGTGAATCAGGTTATATGCCTCGCAATTTATCTGAGCTGAAAAGTGGGGGGGGGGCAATTCTTATGCTGTCCCCCACGCTGAAAAGTGGGGGGGGACGCGTCCCCCCGTCCCCCACCGAGCGATGTCAATAGACATAACTGAATTCGACCGAACGTCCCACGACGTTCCATCAACCGTAAATGTACATTAATGTAGACATTATGCTTTCGTATTGATATCAATATTTAACTATGTGTGAAGTAGCAGTCTCGTGTGATGCATACGGCGTGCTGTAAATGATTTTAGACATCCGTGCCATATTTTGCGCAGTAGAACCTGTTTTGAGGCAAATGTGTACATGTATTACGACTATATACGATATAGGTGTTTATCGAAATGTTGTGAAACCACAACGTACAGCAATGTAAAAGGCAAACCCCCTAAAAGACATATAGTCATATGGCCTAAAATCGTTCATACTATCTGCGCTACGTAAATCGCTATATGTCTATGTTAGCTATGACAGTGTGGTAAATTCAATATTAAATAATAAAGCTACGATCAGAAAGCTATAACACAAAATATTAATTTATGATCTGGTTTTCTTAGTATTCGTTAGTCGGAAACTACAAATGTAATCCGTCGTTAGAATATATTATTATTGTGTCCTGTCCCCAATCAGCTCCAGTCGCGCGGAGTCTCGCCATGGATCGTGACACACTTAGCGGCCCTGTATACTAGGAACAACCAATACTGCCATTTGTTTGCATGACAAGTCAAAGTCACAAATTGAGCTGTTAATGAAGCATAATTTATCATGGCGGTATGTGCCATTCACAGCCCATTGTCATTTTGATTGCTCCATTCTACTTGGAATGTATGTTCTAGTGACAAGTCTACCAGTTTCGACAATCATATATTTAGGATTGCCTTAGCCTACGTACCTGAAACTCAGACGTAAGTAAGTACCATGAGCGCGTCGTGATCTGAACTGGGCAAATATGGTATACTTGTTAGCATTATCTGCCCTTGCCGTCTTGGCTTGCATCCGATCACATGATGATTAGGATTAGCGTCTGCGTGATAAATCCTGTTTGGGGAAAAATGTAGTAACGATATAATATGATCACCTAGCTCACGAAATTTCACCTTTTTATGGAAATCGCTACACAGACAGGTTAAAAAATATAATTTATACAATAGATGTCTTTTTAGTGTTGTCAAATGTTTAATGTTGTCAAATGCTAAACCGTGTGTACACATTTGGGAAAACGGATTTCAGCTAATGCCTTTTTCTTTTAAGAGAAATTCACTGAAAGATTAATTTAATTTACTAAAAGGGCAACTTAAGTCTAATCATTAGATACGTCAAAAATGTCCACATCACCGGATCCGGAAACTTGTCGTGTGTGAATGTGTGACTATGACTGTGTCTGATGACATCTGAGTAGGACGATTCAACTTAGCCAATGTACTTTATAGTAAGTCTGTCTAGTAGAAAATGTGGTTGTAAAACACAACTTTTATCTCATTATCGTGCATGCTGTCAGATATATTAAATAAACTAGGTTATGCGACAATGGCGGTGGCTAATTTGCATATTCGGAATAAATATGTACGCTATTGGTTCCATATAGTGTTTATCCTAATCATTGACCTAGAAAACATAGGTATGGACACAATTATTGTGACAGTATCATGCATACTTTCGACAATATTGAATGAAATAGATTTTTCGATAATGGAGGCACTAATTTGCATATGAAAATGTCCCCTAGGTTGTCGGAATAACAACCCAACTGGATTTCATCAGTAACCCCATGCGATGACAAATCCACCATAAAACCTTATACTATAGAAAATTCATAGGTTCACAAAATGACAATATAGTAGCCCTTCTGTTCTATCATTCTTTCTTTTAAAACATGCATTTGGTGCAGTTTTCATGGTATAATTTACCTTTACAATTGTTTATAACCATAGCCATACGAGAAGACGTGTAAAGGATTCGGAAGTCCAAACTATCCCTGAAACGATTTATATACGCTTACAAAACAATACATTCCCCAAACCCTCCCTGGTTACGGGCCTGGACTCTCCCAAACAGCTTCAAGACTTGTCCCGTGCAGGATGTAGTACAAGTTGTACCTTTCAACCCGACGAACAAATACGATATTGACCCCTCAAGGGCAACGAGAGATGTTTATCCAGAGGCCTATTTGCACGTCTTGACGTCTGACAGATGATTGGCCAATACGGGTAAATGCAACCAATAAGACTAGCGGAAATTAGAAGAGGCCAGATGAACACTATGCTAATTAATAGTTCACATTCTAGAAGTCCGTGTAATAACTAACATGGGAATAATGGGTAGTGACGCAATTCAAATGGATAAGTGCTATTCAGTACTACTGATATAAATAAGCGATTCTCCAATTTTTGCCCCCAGAGACCTCCTTTTCTACACAACTGCTTTTAAAATATGTTGCTTGTACTTTTTTTAGAAAACAATAATAATACATGTTTGCTTTTGCTAGTGTCATACCGTTTGTTAACGATTATTAACTAGGTAAATCAAATCAATGTCATAATATGTAACTACATCAGCTTGGTTTGATCTCAGTTTAATACAATATATGTAAGCCGTCAAGGTAATATTCTGAGGGCATTGGAATAAATGTATCAAACAAATTGTATATTTGTAACAATGGTAGCAGCTAATGTTTTGGTTTTAGTTGTTGATTCGATCCCAACAGGTATTGCACTCCGTGCAAAATTACCCCTAGCATGGGCTTATTGACCGACATTGTATATGTTCTAAGTTACAATGTCCTGTTGCCATCGCAAAGCTCCTTCTCTGCTAAAATAATCACTGAATTGCTCCTGCACCAGTTGTCCATCGGTAGAATTCCGGTTACCACCCGGCCGACCAAGACCGCGCACCCAGTGCCTAGGCTGGACTGTGTTGTTTTGACTGCTGTGTTTCCTGTCGCCCTTTGTCTACAGGAAGTTGTTGGCTTCCCACTATCTGTGTGTTGATGGCACCTGTTGAGAGAAAGGAATAGCGTTATCGCATTACACTATGTCTATGTCATAGAAATCAACAATAACAATTAATTATCTAAGAATAATAATTATTTTTAAGGCTACACTCTGTATATTTTACGTGGCAATTAACTGATGTTATCATTCCAATTGTATTATTTCCGGATAACCCAGACCTGTCGCTGGAGGAGTCAACAACACTGGATGCACCAGTTGATATACAAGCATCAGAACGTACACTTGACAGCCAACACCAAGGAGACAACGAGGACTCAGATGACGAGAGAAACCGTCCTACTCCTTCAACATCTGCATCAACATCAGCCAGTGCAAAGAAAAGGAATAAGAAAGAAGTCAACGAATCCGCTTGTGATTGTGAAGCATTAGGTGCTATTCAAGAGTATGTACTTCACAAGCAGACCAAAATTGATATGTCTGGTGATGCTAGTGCAACTTCCTTTGGTCGCTCAGTAGCCAGCCACTTGGTATAAATTAAATCAAAAACTCTCAGAAGAAATGTAGAGCTCGACATGCTAAAGTTGCTGTATGGTGTCCTGGAAGAAGAGGAGGCAGTAAACATGAGATGAAAGTTAGATAGATAGAGGGGGGAGGCGAGAGAGATACTTGTGTATTGTTGTTTTCCACAGTTGTAGTAAAATTGTCTCAGAGATAATTACCAATCTTTGTTACAGAAACAATCTTTCACTTCGCAATCTTGTTTGTTCACTTACCTTAAGAAAATCCTGGTACTATCTCGCTGAGCGTGTTCCTTGCTATGCGATAAAGATACTCTAATGATTGATAACTGCCACCTGTTAATGTAACAATAAAGATCCGAAGCAACCGCACAATCTATCATACCTGAACTGTTACTTAATAATTATATCTTCAGTGCTCCATATAGATATAAAACACCCAATCGCTTTGGAATTGTTAATATTTCGTATATTGTATCTCATTTACTTTATGTACCACGACTATTTGCGCTGGTGACACTTGCATAAATAAACTGATGCAGAAAATTGATACATTTGGCAAGTCTTTTGTGAAATCTGAAATTTGTTAACATGATATAATGATGAAAATATGAAATAGTACACAAAACAGTATTATCCTGAATTTGTCACGCTGTACTTTGCCTTCTGGTTTTATTTATTCTCTTTAAAAGGAGGATAATATATTGTTGTCCCCTTTTCTTTTTATAGAGTATTACAAATTATGTTGCTCTTGTTTATTTCGAGTAGGTCAGAATAGTATAGTTTTTTCTGTGTATCTCAATATGGCTGTCAGTTTATTTTTTTTATTTCTTGTACTCCTGATTTGCATCTCTTCCTTTTTAAGAATGGTTTTTAAACAGTTTGTCATGCATAATTTTAATTTAGCCTGCCTTTTTGTGTTTCGTGTATATGGCTGCTGATTGGACAATTTGTGTTATACAAATCTGTAAACAAGTTGATAAATTTATTACATATTGTGTTGACGTATTCATATGTCCAATCGGTGTGGCTAAAGGTCCACGATTGTACTTCATTACTCGTCCAACAACACCACACAGTTTTGAAGAAACGTCGTACGAATCGCTCGGCAACCTCAATGGGAGACTTAATAAGTCAGATCCAGGTTATGTTCGCCAGGTGGCGCCAGGTGTCACCGGGCCTACAGGGTTCGCGGTAAACAAGAACCCCATCGGCACGACGTAAATAAGATTAACCTTTTCTTTTGTTTTTAGTACACATTATCATCATTATGTCGCAATATAAAGAAATGTATTAATGTTAACTAAGGAAACGTGATGCGTGAGCTACGGGAAGAAAATGGGAATTGTTTCAGCAAGCTGATACTGCTGAAAGTCATACATGTCACACATTATTATGATGGTGTAAATCTCACATGTCTGATGTTAGAATATTATTTCAAGATTGCTTGTAATGTCAATTTTTTCCACACGTTTCACCCTTTTATGTTTATTTTTAATTAGCTGAACTAGCATATAATTTTTCCTATTTATTAATTGTTACTAGTTCACATATATTTTATTGTTTTTTATTACAATTGACACAACTATTATATTGTTGTAGTCATTTATTATTAATTACCTACTATGTATAATATTATAAACTTATTTATTCTGCAGTTTTAATTATAATCTAATCTAATATATATATATATTATATATATATATATATCTTCTTCTTCTTTTGCCTTTTCCCACTAGGTGGGGTTAGCGGCCCGAATTCTTGATTTCCAAAATGTTCTGTCCTGGGCATCCTCTGGGGTGATCCGCAGTGCCTGCATATCCATTCGGACACAATCCATCCATCTCCCTCTTGGTCTCCCCCTTGGCCTTTTTCCTGGCACTCTCATGTCAACAACTGCTCTCACTTCGTTGTTTTCTTCCATTCTCTGCATGTGTTCATAGCTAATCAGATATATATATATATATATATATATATATATATATATATACTTCTATTTCGTGACTACTGTGACATATATAATATAAATTACAACTGTGACATATCTGATTAGTTATAGTTTCTCTAGTTCAGTTTTCCTACAGCAATGATCTAGCTATACGTATTCAGATGTTTACTTGAACTTTTATTATATTTATTTCTTATAATTTCTTATAAACAACTACTGTTGTAAACACTTCTGAACAGAGTTTGTACTTTGGATTTTAGTTTCTTAATAAAGTATCGTTATTATTAGAGCAACCATACTTTAAAAATAAAGCTGTGACCTATATGCTGCACTCGAAGGATCAGTAGTTTGAGCCCTACCTTGAGTCTTGACACAGCTAACATAGCATATTAACTTGACCAGAACACCTTGTCTCAGCATAATTGTTCACGCAAACTGGGATTCGTTTCAGTAATGTATTGACATATTATTGTAGCATATGCATGACGTGATGAAACACCTAAATATGAATATTGTTTTGCCTGCAGGACGTTTGCAGCATGGTGTGAATATCTATATACGAGACCTTTTCCACTTTCGAGGCCGGACATGCGCACTGGGCGTGTTTACATTTTACACCGGAAGTAAGGGGACGCCGTGCATGCCACCGAAGCTGATGCCGCCGTACTGCACTGTCGAAGCGAGCGATTGAATTTAGACAGATGGGAGGGAACGATTATTGTTGTGTCTTTAACTGCAACATCGGATGAAAGCGAAGGAAACAGGTCAACATGTGTTCTTTTTCAGCTTCCTGATTGGAAAGAGTGCAAAATCAAAGCGTCGCTGTGGGTTGGAGCGATGCGACGCCAAGGTGTTGTTAGGGAGGTCAGACCAATTTGACGCCCCTTCTGACAACATTGGGAGATAGGGGCCCGAGTTTAGTGGCCGTAATTTATTATCTGTTCTTGTATAATTTTTCTTATGTTGCTATAATGTCATTCTATGATTCTGCGCCGATAACTGATTTTTTGGCGGTGTTTAAAAGCTGTTAATGATTTTTTCCCTCTCGGTGTCGTATTTCGGTTTTCATTGTTTACGCCCGCAGCCATATTGGATCACGTTGACAGGCCCCATCTTTCAAAATTGTTTGCGAGATTATGTTAATGAGTACGGCCATTTTGAAAAGTATGGAATGAAGAAAGATAAAACTATATGATCATATAAATATCATGGTAATCCGTCGATAAACAGTTGTAGTAATTAGGCAGTTAAAATGACCTATCTTTGACGATGTTTTATGGGTACTTATTTAATATGCTTCAAGTTGCTTCATATGCAATAGTGTAAAGAATTGTCTGGACGATAACGTGGTCACAGTGATGGCTTGCCAATCGATAGCACAAACTGCCACAAAGTCCGTTTATCCCCTGTCTCAAACTACGTCGCAATTTTGCCTTCTTCACCAGTACGCGCGGTGCACGCAATGCATTGTGGTATACAAAGCACTCGGATCCCGACGTTGTCGCCAGCGGATGTTTTTGATTAATAGTATTATAATTAATAGATGACAGGTTCTGATGGCTGCAGGTGTGGCTGTGCAAACTAATTAATTACTGTCATGTTTAATGTTGCAAATTTATATTAAATTGTTTATTTCTATTGTATTGTTTTATATGTTTAGCATATCGTTTGCACGTTTGTGTATTGGTTAGGCTACATTTAATTGATTAGTTATTTAAAAAATGATTATGAATTTTTATAAAACAAATTCAAATTATATTACACATGACTTATTATGTTGTTACTGGGGTACTCTTTGATGACAATTAATATTTCGTTTTGAGTATACAAATTATGTAATTTGTGTAATGTTGACAAATTATGACACATATTAAATGAAGGAAAACACGTGTAAATAAAAATGTAAAAGATTATGACAAGGTGATTAACTTTCTGTTGTTAATCTTTCAGTCAGAACAGTGTAATTTTTTATGATCTTGTGATTTATGTACAAAATCAAATAGGAGAATGTCTGGAAAACAATATTTTGTGTAATAAAATAGCATTTTCATTATTATTTCATATGTATACTTGAAGGAAGCATCATTGCATTTTAATTAATTACTAATATCAGAAGAAAAAAATTAGCATTTTGCAGAAATTTGTCGGAAAATGGTGAAAAATTTGGAATTTCAGAAAATTGCACAGTTTCCTTAATATTTCATCTACATACATGAAACAAGCACCATTGCACTTCAGTTAGTGAATATGACTAAGGAAAAATAAAAATAATTACAATATGTGTGGTTTATAAAAACAAAATCATATATTAGCAAGCCGTCAGAAAAAGTCATGAAATTCGTAACTTCACACGTCTGTAGTTTGCTTAATATTTCACTTAACTACATGAAACAACTACCATGATACTTCTTATGGTGACTACTTTCAGGGAAGAGCAAAAAAGTATTTTTTTGTTCGAAAGAAAAATTTGGTCCGACCACCCTAGTGTTGTGCCTACTCGAAATACAAAAATGTGTAATCGACACTTTGTCTTTGTGTCTGGCATTGCAGTGAGTGACCCAATCTCCGTTGACTATATTCCTTCAGTCAACATGGGGTATGAAAAACAGCGTAGCACGAGAAGAACAGAGACAAGTACGAAAGTGCGATACTGGACTAACAGTAACCTAGCTACTGTTCTTGACGAGGAAGGGAAGCGTCGAGCCACTGGCACTGGCGTTGCAGTTCCTGAAATCGGTGCAGAAGCAACTATTGGAATTGTGCAGCCATCATGATCACCTTTTCTGCAAGAGAGAAATAAAATATATGATCATGGCAATGCATTCATGCTTTTTGTGTGTGAATGTGTTTTACTAAGACAAGTGTACATGTCCCAAGTAATAGAATAATTCTGATTTTTTATGCAATAGTATTCTTTGTATAGGCTACTGCCTAATTCTAAGAGCACTGACTTCTGCTATTGCCAGACGGTTAATAATCGTAACTATGAGACTGAGTACGACAGTATCAGAGCATTTCGCAATCGCTGCGTTTACATGTGATGTCTGATGTGATGGGAACCGACACTGACGAGGCAGTGTCGCTGTCTCTCGAAACAGATACAGCTAGTGGCAGCGGATGTACTTTTTATATTATATATATATATATATATATATATATATATATATATATATATATATATATATATATATATATATATATATATATATATATATAATGTATATATTTGTGCTAGATAGCGAAAAAAAGTATTTAGTGTGAAAGAATATGTCAGTGCCATAGTAAAGAACATGAAGATACGATGCGTAAAATTGGTGTACCGTGTGGCAATATGGACTGCGCACTGCAACGAACTTGGCTCTCTTTTAGGGAGGGAACATTACTGTTTCACAACATAACAGCAAGTTAAACATGCACTACATTGAATATTAGTTAAGATGGTTGTAAATATTATAAGATATGTAAAACGTTTTATTTGTAAGTGTTACATCGTATTATACAAATGAATTAAAATGTCCTTTGACTACTAGGGATATACCTATGACTATGTGATGTATCATTTTTCTTTTCGACAGACACAGTCCAGCTATTATTTTCCATTCCACAAACATAACCACAACATAGGATGTCATTTATTTTGAAATTGCACAATACTACAAGGATGTTTGTGTCAAAAGCTGAGCTGTTTATGTTGCTAGATGCCACCTAGCGGCAGACGTGGGCGAACAAGAAGAGGTGGCATAGAGAGAGAGTTAGCAGCTTGCGGGAAGCCCGCATTCGCTCAACACAGGTAATTTCACAAATGAAAATTAACCACGGATAAGTTACCAACATTTGTTTAATGTGCACATCATCAAATATTTATCTTTTTACACAAACTTCTAGTACATCAGCAAACAATCCTTAAATTGTCAAGCAGTCATATGTGCAGATCTTGTTTAATAAAGAACAAAACCAATCAACCAATGTGCAGTCATTGCAGGTACATGTGTGCAAGACCATCCTGTTATGTTTGTGTTACACTTACAACACTGGTCGGAAATACCGTGTAAAGTTTACCCCAGACCAATCTACATGTTGTGATGGAAATAAGTGTGCATTACTAAATTTAAGATCCCTTTATGCTGATTCTGCATTTCATCATTAAACCAATGAAATATCCTAATATACATATTAGTTTAAAATACTCTGACAATGTCAATCTGTACATTACAGCAATCACAACAACATTAATGTTCCTTCATTCTCTATGTTATGCAGGAAACAGTTGACAACATGAGTGTGTCAACACTGCGACAGTTGGTGCTGGCAATTCTGCAACATCACCCAGATATCATGTTTGATACCCTGGAAGCTATTGAATCGCAAGCCCCTGCACCCGCCCCCGCTGGGGGTGTCTGGAGCCGCTTGTGCTCCATATTAATATGTCATATTGGGCGGATATATTTGCCCAGAACCCGGGAGAAGATATGGCAGTCCTTCGCCATGCAGCATATAGACAGTTCGTTCTCTGGCGGCATGATCGCCTTGGAACAGAGACAGTTACTATCTTCATGACTACTTATTTGTTTTACAACTGTGACATGTTCTCTATAAGAAAGTCATACATGGCTTACATTTCTACTATGTACTCTGTATGTATTGAAGACATTGTCGATCATGGCCCTCTAAACCGCATTTGTTTCGGGGTTTGAATTGTGCTTTGAATACAGTGTCTCAACTAATTTACATTTCATATCATGGTCCTCTCAACAGTCTTCATTAATGTATATGCGTCACAGGTTTATTGTAATGTGTATGTTTTGTGTCGGTCTACAGAAAATTAAGCACTGTTGCTAAATTTCTAATTTCTATCAGTGTCCATGCAAATACTCACATCATTTCTCCTGCTGCATTAATGAGGTAGGGGCGGTCCTTGTGCTTCTGGTAATCTATGGCAGCCAACTGTAGACGGGGTAACTGTGAGGTACAGAATATGCACGTGAAACAGCAATTGTACTGGAGGGATGACTGTCCAGATTTTGTAACAATTTCAATTCTTAACAGGAGTATGTTTACATTATGTTTTATACTTTTTATGTTCATGTTGATTAATATTTCTACATCATTATTTTTGACTAATTTATATTTTACAGCGCATTTACTTTTTATTTTGTTTGTACAACGGGTTGTACTGTATTTTAAACAACACTGTGTAGTAACTGTACATGTGGATCTTGTTTACCTGTCTTAATTGTCTAGTCATATTCGTTTATTTTATGCAGACAATACATGGATGGCATGCTAATCCAGCAATTTGGATGTCACAATAGTGGTATTGTTCTAAAGACATCATGCAATATATTTTTACATGTTTTTTATAGCTTGTTCAAGTAAACATTGTTAGTTTCATCGGTTTACATTTATTAGCAAAGGTATTTCAACTATTTTATGTTACACTATGCAATTATTGTACTTGCCATTTTTACTTATCATCATTACTTTCTATCTAGTCAGTCGATTCACAGCATAATTGTAATAAATTAGTATTGAAGATCTGTATTTCTTCTGCACATTTGATAAATATGAAATGTAATTACGAAATGAGTAGTACAAATCTGTCATGCAGACTGAATAATATCATGTTTGTCCACTGCTGTTAAGTATGATTCTGATAACTGGTCTGACAGACCAGTGATGATGTGTACAATAACATATTTTATCTGAATGAAAACAGCTCTGCTGCATACATCAGCATGTGGTGATGGACCACCTCCAATTCATCGGTGGACCTGAAATAGTGTATCATGTAATGGATATTTCAATGTGTAATTTCCATAATATTAACTTCTGTGTTTGTAACGTAAATATGGGAACATATAATTAACTAATATACACCATAGTTACATAATTATAAACATAATTAATCAAAACAAATATAACATCTTTCTTGCCATTTTATAAAATGAATAGTTTTTAAGAAACATCTTTAAAAATGCAGTTACTTTTGTCATCATAATATGATATTTTCTGAATATAAAAACCAATGATTACCTTCATTTTGGCAAGCTCCAAAAAGCATTCTTCGTACACAATGCAGCATGGTTTGCCAGTGACGTCTTCCGCTCTTGTCATCAATGTCATGTCTTCATCGTCTGTATTGACTCATCAGTCACAGTTTCTTCAGTGTCATGCACAAGTTCACATGTAGTAACAGGCTGCAGATTGGCAACTTCTATGCGGCATCTGAAATGAAACATAACCAAACCGGTGAGCATTACTATAAACACATATATATGGACATTTAATAATCAACAATGGCCCAAGAGGTCCTGATGTCGTTTGGACTATACAACACTGAATAGTGAATGTGTAATATTGAGTGAAATGTATTTTTGTGAATCTTAAGCACCGCCGAGTTTTTCACCACAATCACTTAATTGGCATTTTCTCTTGTTATCCATACGAGATAACGAGAAGCACAGTCACATTGTGTTTGTTAATTTGCACAGCACTATAACAGGTCATTGGTGGTTTTAGGTAAAAAAAAAAACATGAGAATAAACTGTAACTAAAATCAGTTCATTTTAATGCCTTGAAAACTAAGTGCTATGAAACCCACTTAGTGGTCATCATAACTGCACTGTAGGCACACTACTGAAACTTTATGACGAAATGTACTAGTCTGTAAGATTGAAAAAAATAAGTGCATAGCGGCCCCATCACTGCTGACATTTTTATTAAATGTACTTAAATTAGAATGTTAACATAATGAGTTGTATGGCAGGATCGTTAAATTATCTTTTTCTCATCACGCACTCATTTATTTAAGGACATTATTTCAGAAACAGCATGCTACTTACCCAGCAACACAGTCACAGTAAGCTTCAGCAATATGGCCGCAGTCTTGAACTCCCACGTACACTTTGTAATGAGTTTTCTTCATGGAAGCAAGAACTTGCGCGTTCACGATTGACATAGGGTCATTCATGAGTTAGTTGCACACGTGCATTTTTTAAATGTCGATCTCTGAAAAAAGTGTAAGCCTTGAAAGACTTTTTCTTCGTTGCTGCTTTTTCACTTCGGTGTATGTGCGACACCCGCTCTACGTCGACGAGGTGTCGCAGCAATACATCCTCGGTCATTTTTGGCACATTTGCCAGTGATATCGTCCACTCTCCGTCCATATTACTTTTGAACCACTCCTTGTGCAGTGGTGGTGCAGATGTTGTGGCTATTGCAGTCAAATTCTTCAAAATATTTAATAACAAACGCTAACATGGGAAAGTCAACCAGATCCAATACCACTGTAGCGATAAATCTGGTCGTTGAAACAATCTGGTCGTGTTTGACCTATATCTGCTACGAGAAGAGGTCGTATGCGCATGAGCGGAAATAGAATGACCATGTTTTTCGTTACCTACGCGATAAATCTGGTCGTTGAAAAAATTGGTAGATATTGACTGTTGCAGTATTGAAACGCCCGATAGGAAACCAATAAATCAACTATTTAATTAGGCTACATGATGAAACGCTTGGTTTGAAATATTTGACTGTTACATTGCCAGTTGGGGCTGTGTTTGATAATAATTTTATTATTATTATATTTCAAGTTTGAACTGGTTTTTATGCATGAATAATTGTGGTAAATGGCAACGACACTGCCTAGGATACGGGAACGACTGTTTTTTGCTGTTATAATTTATAGTTCGTGTTCATTATAAAATATGTTGATAATTAACTGTAATTATACATTATTGGCATAGTTTTTATTATACTGTATTCGTATTTTTATCCGGTTAAAACGGAAAAAAACATTTTTGAATTTAGGCGCTTTGTTTACATAATAATTGTTTTATTTATGATCCACAGATATTTACACAACATTTGTATTTTATGTATTTATTATTATTTTGTAAAATGCTTACTATTTATATGGTTGCTTTAGGAAAGTAATATATAAAGCACTGTGAATGCTATGGATATATGCATTATATAAATTAAAGACTTACTTGTTGTTCAATTAATTATGGGGAATCAAAATTTGCCATAATATTTAGTGTACATCCAGGTGAAAAGACGAGATGCCATAGGTGCAAGTTGGGTATTTATTTATTCTGGTTCATATTTGCCAAGCGAAATTAACCTGACATGATACCCATTTAGTGACTGATGTTAATTTTTAGTTCTTTTGGGAGTTATATAGTTGCTATTCCAAAATAAATCAGACCTTTTACTACATGACACATGTATTTTCATGGCATATTTACAATAACATCATAGTTTAAAGTAATACAAACATGGTCATATCACCAGAGGTGTAGGTTACGTAACTTGGAAACTTCCCTTCCTTAAAGGTGCGTTAACAACTAGTGAAAACAAGTCTTACTCTGAATTTTACTGATTTTAGAAATTACTTGCATTATTTTAGTTTATACAGTCCTATACATCAGGGATTCATTCCCATATCAATAAAAGTATGCTATCTTATATATGCAGCATCTTCCAAAACGCAGATGATTCAGGCTAAAACTAAGTTATGTGATTTGTATCCCTGGAGATATGACCACTGTATGGTTCAAAATAGTGTTTGTCCATTTTGTTAGAGATGTGTGATACAGTGCATGTCCTGGTTTATTTTTGGAATAGAAATACTAAGGATTTTGTTATTAGGATATTATAGGCACTATCCTGGTGCTTGTTTTGTACTGACAAATGTACAAATGAATTGTGAGATAATTCTTCCAATGTATCTGTCATTAATGAAAGTGTACGATTGATAAAAATGGCTTTCATAAATATAATCTACCTGTAATCATAATATTATATTATGCTCAATGATACATGTTAAGCTTTCCTCCAATTTTCCATGTATAATTAGATAAGTTATCCTAATTATTGTACCTATAAAGATAACAATTTCCTTAAATTGTCAGGTAGCAGATACAATGTTTCAGTTGTGTACAAGGCTATTTACCTCGTGGTCTCGCATGCTTCACTCAAAACATCACCCGACCAGGCACTGCCCTCCGACTAACTGTGCCGTGGCCTAGCGAGTGATTCAGTCGGTATGCATGAGCCGGTCGCAGTGCGATTTAGCCGCCGCATAGTTGGTCTGCAGACCGCGATCCTGAGAGTCAGTTTGAAGAGCTATTACCGCTTCGAAACAGGGATTCCCCACGAATTGTGCCGCATTGCGCACGCGCGCGGTGACGCACAGGGTCAAAGCGGCGGTTCATCGCAGGACGTGGTCAGTGTTTGTTTACATTAAGCTTGGCACGGAAGTCAGCGAAGGTGGGAAGCGCGAAGAGAAAAAAGTTAAGCGTAAGCCGACCTGTCGAGATGACGAAATAATATTTTTAATTGAGGGAATCGGCAACGAAAAAAGTATTTTGATGAGCAAGTTACAAAATTCCGTAACAAACAATAAAAAAGGAAACTTCCTTTTTTATTCGAATTCACTTTAGCGGTGAGCTCGGGAGCTCATCGCTAAAGTGAATTCGCTCGGGTAGCGCTAAGAACGGAGGACGACCTAAACAGAAGGGGACATATTTGAAATCTGCGGTCTTTGAACGCACTACGTGATCAGGGAAAAGTGGTAGGCAGACCACCAAGCACACCTCCGCTGTGTGCTGATATCATCATGGATACAATTGGTGAAGGAACCGATATGGCGATGTGACAACGGAATTGATGGTGAGTATTCACATCTAGTCAAACGAATGATTACTGTCTGTGGTGTGTGTTGTACTTTCAAGTGTCACCGTATTATGTACAATTCCTTATTTACTACAGTGTCTTCTCTGCTAAAAAAGTAATGGAAATTAAACAAATTAATGAAATAAAATCCCAAACAGTGTTTTCTATTTAAATTTAATTATTTTATTTTGTGATATGTGTGCTTGTGACATATTACAACAAAATTAAGTAGCCCCAAAGCGAGGACTGACTGTTTTCAGACTTGTTGATAACATAAATTATAACACAAAATAAATTTATATTAAAACATATACTAGTATATGTAATTATCGTTGGAGTACAATTATTACAACTAATTCTCATTTCGATAAAAATGAACCAAATGGAACATATCATGACACTTTATTTATAATAGTTCAACATCCATTAGTAAATCAAACATATGCCTATACTCAAATTTATATAATGATTTGAATGCTACAAACAGTTGTATTGTGAAAGAAACTCTTATGCAGAACTGTTATACAGAAATAATTATTATGTACAGTAATATGCAACTCATACACGATACAATGAAAATAACCTATTAACACAATACGTAAATATGTAATATTTACAAAACTTATAATGTTCATGTTTCAGTGCAAGGCATGCTGGACACAGGTGATGATGCACGAGGTGAGCAATCTCAATTAATCTTTGATTTTCATATCTAATTAGCAATGTCAAACAGCTTATGTAAACATTGAGGGTTGCATCAAGCATCATAATAATGGAAACTTCCCAGTAGAAAAGAGAGAGAGAGAGAGAGATAGCCATCATAAAAATAGCACAGTGGGGGACTAAAGTTGCAGGCAGTCACCATAAAGTGGCAGGCATCAGTGACCAGGGCAATTATACTACAATAGCAATACACAAGAGCTTGGTCAGCCGTAGAGTTGGTGACTCTGGTAGAGTTGCATAATAGATAGGACAGAGGTCAATATCCACACTTTGTCACATCTACAATGATCTGTCACCTTCTAAATTCTAAACAATAATCATACTTACACATCACATACAAACACACACACACACACACACACACACACACACACACACACACACACACACACACACACACACACACACACACACACACACACACACACACACACACACACACACACACACACACACACACACACACACACACACACACACACACACACACACACACACACACACACACACACACACACACACACACACACACACACACACACACACACACACACACACACACACACACACACACACACACACACACACACACACACACACACACACACACACACACACACACACACACACACACACACACACACACACACACACACACACACACACACACACACACACACACACACACACACACACACACACACACACACACACACACACACACACACACACACACACACACACACACACACACACACACACACACACACACACACACACACACACACACATGTTGGTGTGTGGGAGTGTATATACATTTTTGATCACGTGAACATCTTGTATATTATGTGAGTAAATAGCATGTCGGGTAAGACTGAACCATGGCAACATACAGGTATAGTGACTCAGTAACAGAAAACATGATTGACTATGTCAATAATAAAGTGCACGTGCTAATTCAAATACGTTACTAAAGGAACATGTTTTGGCATTCCAGATGTATCATCATAATGTGATGCCTGCACCACTGCCAGAACCTCCACCACAGCCTGAGCCAGGTGCCAGCTGGTTTATGCAAGTGGAGCCACTAAAGCAGCAGTTAACTGCTACTTTGACAGCTACGTTGACACAGTGGGCATCTGTGTATGACCATTCCTGTTGATTCCGCGTGTTGAGGATCGTTGAGAGAATATATACTCACTGTCCCCAAGAAACACACCAGTCAATGATTTTTGTGGCGACTCGAATGCTGCAAAGAGTTGCGATTCCCTCACGATTCTGGAATCTTGCGCTGAACCCGGCCACTTGGCAAATAGCAGTGCTGTTCATTTCAGCATCACACATCGACTGCAACAGAGACAGATGACACTCATTTAATGTGCATATTTTTATACATGAGTCAATGTATATATTTTTAAATACTTTATATTGTGTAGTTATTACTAGTTTGTGCATGCAACAAAACTGTGTCTTAAATTTTATTTAGAAGTGGTCATTAGCATAGGGGTGAAATACAATTATTTCTTAGTTATTCTGTGTTGAATTTGTAACTGATGCATTTCAAAGAGCACTTTATTGTTAAATTTTAATGACACAGTAAAATAGTACCTGGATGTTTTTGCATTTAAACACATTTATAGCATATAGTGAATAATAATTATTATTCAAGGACCTTGTATATGTGGTCAAATCAACACATCATCATATTTGTGTCGTTATTACATGATATATTCCTATGTAGCTACAGTTGGTATGCTGTCAAATGTCAACAATGTAGGCAAGTAATGCTGTTTGATAAACTCCTACCTCCCCTCAGACCATACAGAGCAAATATGTGTTAGCAGTCTTATTAGCAACAAAACAAAGCTGCTCACAGGTGACAACTAGAAAAATTACCCTGCTTTCATTGGTATGACCTCATTGATAATGATTTTCTTTCTTACTAGAAAATGTGGTCAATTTTCAAATGATCTAGTGAAAATTATGACTGAAGAAAAGCGAATGAAATCGAACTCTTCATTTAATAATAACCGTACTCAAATAAAAGTACTTGAAATATTATTTGAAAAAATATCAAATAATTTGGGAAAGAATTTAAATACAAATTTATACAACCAATTCATTTTAAGTAGTGTCAAATACAATTACAAATAGTTAATAACATATATTTATATTTCAATTATGAAGTTGTATTTAAATCTATGTTTAATCGTGTATTCGTATACTTTTACAACGGTGGCTTTGGTACACACACGCACACGCAAAACACACAGATTCATTCAAGTACTTCAAGTAGTTCAGTAAATAGGTTATTACCTAGTATGTTACAACAGAGTCACATTGCATAAAGGTTTTGGGAAATGTAAACTATTTGATAAATCACACGTTACCTGGACGTTTATCGAGTGAAAATTCTTTCTGTTGACATATTTGTGCTCGTGCGGACGTGGGTCCCGTCAATGCATGCCACTACGGTGGGGAATCCTGCTAGCCGGAGAAACTTCGCCTTGTGCCGGTCGGCTTGTTGTTGCGTCGGTAGCTGTTTCGATGGTTCGGGATGCGGTTGACTGGTCGATGCCGATGATCTCAGCCACCAAGTTCTAGAAATAAACTTATATACTTGCAGAGTAGCCGGCAAGGGGCCTTGTCGCGTGTCGGGGTACTCTAAGTCGTCTCGCAGTTCATCCACGATTGTAAGGATATCGTGTCGGCGAAATCTAAACTTGTCCTATAACTCCACGTCGTCGTACATATCCAGTGGATTCTTCCTATCCCGGAATACCCGATTTCGCTTCAAATTCCTCCTGTGTTGACTTCTCCAAACTATCACGGCCGCCATTTTTCACCATCGCCTAAGAGTTACACCTCCTAGCTAGCGCGCCTAGAGATAGGCGGTCGAAGTGCGGGCAACAGCCTAAAATCGAGCCTATGCGGTGCTCATGCATACCGGATTAGCGAACTTGCGACCTCGCAACCGAGTTATACCCAGTTTCACGAGTTAGTCCCTGGCCATGCATGCGGCCCCTGATGTGTATATCCATATATGTATATATGTGCTCAGTAATTATAAATTGCATTACTTCACCTTTTTTTTAGATCACTTCACATATTATATCTCAGTCTAATGAAACTGCAATCATCACACATGAAGCTGATCAACTGTCAATACAATTCAATCTGCAATACTTACCATATGTATTATGCAATTCAATTTGTTCATTTGTACGCTTCAACATTGCTCTGTATGCCACAAATCACATAGCATTACATACAAAATTTACATGTGCATGATCTTGTCCCTCTGATGGATAATTGCATAACAATAACCCCTGATATATTGAATAGCAATTATATAATTAGTGAGCTTATATACATATATGGATTTATACATCAGAGATCGTGCTGTAAGTTTGTATTGCACAGGTTATACAGTGCTATCCTGGTACAATTGTTCATCCACAGGTGTACTTAATTTAATGTATCTCTGAATATTATTATTTGCCCACTCTAATATTTTCAGGGACTCATCTGCAATAGTATAGGATACTGTGTACAAAATATTAGCAAAGTCAGGATACATTGTATGGGTATCTGAGGTCAAAGGTCAGATTTCTAACATTACAACATTCTTATTTACATTATTAGTTTACTTTTATGACAGTTATATGCATATATTTATTGGCTTTCCAATGATATATTGTCTGTTTCTCTAGCTTTATTAATAGCAGAATTACAGGCATTGCTGTACCGATCAGTATGCGAATCGGGTCAAAGTTCAGTGACCTATATCTTCGATGATACTTGACCTAGACTATTTTATGTTTTATTTTGATATACTCATGTGATCCAACAACTGTACTAAATTTAATTTAATTTGGGGTCGGGTGATGCAAAATTGGCCAAAACGTTATTGATATGACATGGAATGACCCAGCTATAGGGCCTGTAAGTGGGTCACGACATGGGTCACATGGCATGAAACGTGCAATATTTAAACTCTGCACACTTTCGGTGACGAAGAACTATTTCTACAATGTCTCGCCACAAACGTCAACCCTATTACTACTTTTAAGAAGCGGAGACGTGAGCACGAATCCCGGCCTCCCTGAAAGCAAACGGAAGTATACGCCGAAGAACCCTTGTAGTCGTTGCGGCAAAGGTGTCACTGCCCGCAGTAGAGATGTCTCGTGTGACTCCTGCAGGCAGTGGACACACAACAGATGTGCAAGTGTGTTCAGCAAAGAAACGTATGATGAGCTGTGCAACAGCGGAGATCATTTTAATTTTATGTACCAACGATGCGGATTTTACCCCCTCGTTCGACCGACGACCACTTCAGTGACATTACTGAGATTACCACGCCATCAAACGTCGATGATGATGGACGTTCTCCGGATGGCACTGACATCAAATCCAAATTGTTTTTAAGAAAAGGCTTCATTTTATACATCTTAGCGCCAGGAGCTTACTGCCCAAACTGGACGAATTAAATGTTCTCGCTTCTAAAACAAAGGCAGCTGTGATTGGTGTTAGCGAAACATGACTTCATGACTCGGTTGAGGACTCCGAGGTCGAACTGCCGGGATATTCAATCCTCCGTCATGACCGTAACCGGAACGGAGGTGGTGTATGCATTTATCTCCGAAGCGAGCTTGCTTTTAATCCACGTCAAGACTTACAATCCGACGGCGTGGAGTCTGTTTGGGCGGAAGTCCTCCTGCCTAAAACACGGCCCATTTTGACAGGGATCTGTTACAGGCCACCGAGACAATGTGATTTTTGCGAACTGTTAGAATTGTCTTTTAATGAAGGAAGCGATGTTAGTGAATGTATTCTGCTTGTAGCAATATTCTTGTTAATGCTCTTCGTAATTTTGAACGTGTATTTGGTTTTAAGCAATTGACCCACAGAACCAACCAGAATGTGTAATAATAGTGAATCTGTTATTTATCTTATCTTAGTTACTGACCATGAGAAAGTGTGTTTGTCAGGTGTCTTAAATGTTGGTATTAGTGATCATTTAATAACTTATTGTACGAGAAAATTAAACAAAGCTCCTGTAAACAAACATAATACCGTTCGAATGCGTGGTTCTAAACATTGCAGCAAAGATCTGTTCATACAAAATCTAGATGATATCGACTGGTCAGACATATTTATTTGTCACAATGTCGATATTGCGTGGGGCAAATTTAAATCAACATTGTTATCAATTCTTGATAAACTGGCACCGTATAAGGAGATTCGAGTTAAACAAAGGACTAAACCTTGGATGTCCAGCGAAATACTTAACTTAATCAGGCAAAGGGATAAATATTTACGAAAATTTAGAAGGTCAAAAGATCAATCGGACTACAAATTGTTTGTTTATCATAGAAATCAAGTCATATATAAAAAAGAAAAAGCTAAATCTCAGTAGTATGTACATGCTGTAAATGAAAACCAAAACCGTCCAAAGAAACTATGGCAACTTCTGAAAGAGATTGGTGTATCATCAAAAGGTAAAACAACACCAAAAAGTATTAGTCTGAACATTGAGAATTAATTATGTTTTGATAAACAGAAGGTAGCAGAATATTTTAATCATTACTTTACTTCTATTGCTTCATCACTTGTCGAAAAGCTTCCACCATGTTCAGGCCGATTTGATCATGTTATTGATTTTTATCAAAACCAAAATGTTTCACATAATTTGGTCTAGTCAGTGTAACTGTGGATCAAGTTTCCAGTATATTAAATAGTATTATCGCTAGCAAGGCTACAGGCTTAGATGAACTCCCTGCAAGATTTATCAAAGATGGTTCTTCTGTCATTGCAAACCTCTTACTCACATCGTAAACTTATCTATAACTACTGGAACTATATCTGATGATCTGAAGGTGGCTAGGGTTGTTCCATTGTACAAAAGGAAGAGCAAGACTAATGTTGAGAACTACAGACCAATTTCTGTGCTAAGTATAACATCTAAACTATTTGAAAGAGTGGTGTTTAATCAGCTGAACACTTTTTTTTAACGGAACATAAACTACTAAATATATTTAAGTCTGGATTTGTTTTCGGTCGTCGTATTCCACTGATACATGTTTGATCCACCTAACCGATTACATTACACAAGAGTGTGATAATGGCAATTACACAGGTATGGTATTATTAGATTTGCAAAAAGCTTTTGATACTGTGGATCATGCCATTCTTTTGAAGAAACTTAGTGGTGTCGGTGTTAATGAACTCTCTATATGTTGGTTTAGATCGTATTTGACGGGTAGAGTACAGGTTACCGATGTCGATGGAACAATGTCAGTGGCTAAAGGTATCACTTGCGACGTGCCACAAGGTTCTATACTTGGTCCTCTGTTATTTCTTTTATATATAAATGACATGCCTGCTGCAGTTAAATGAAAGCTATTGTTGTACGCGGACGATTCAGTCTTGCTTGCCTCAGGAAAGGATGTAGTAGAAATCGAGGCAACTTTAAGTTCTGAACTAAAATCCGTGAAAGACTGGTTAATCGACTACAAGTTATCGCTCCATCTGGGTGAAACACAATCCATTGTGTTTGGAACAAGGAACACATTATGCAAATGTAACACTCTTAATATTGTATGTAATGGAATTGCCATTGAATCAAAGTCAACCGTCACCTATTTAGGCGTAACTTTAGATCAGTCTCTTTCTGGTGATGTTATAGCCTCTGATGTCCTTTTTAAAACGTCAAACAAACTTAAGTTTTTGTATAGGAACGCCAGAAAGTTTAATATGAAAACCAAAAACATACTTGTTTAATCTTTGATTCAATGTAATTTCGATTACACATGTTCGGCATGGTATAGCGGATTGTCGAAAAAATTGAAGTGCAGAATGCAGTGTAGTCAGAACAAGATTGTCCGAATTTTGTTGAATGCTCCACCGAGATTCCATGTCGGTGCTAATAAATGTAAGACTGTTGGCTTACTACCTGTTGAATGTCGAGTAGAACAGTTAAAACTTGATCACATGTTCAATATTATAAATCTAAAGGCACCAGAATATTTAAGAAAGAATGTCGAAATGGTACACCATAGATACCCTACAAGAGTCAGCAACTTGTCATGTGTCATTCCAAGAGTGAAGGGTTCTGGGCAAACTTCCTTTTTTATTCTAACATATGCCACTGGAACAAACAAACTGCCTACTGAAATAAAGCAATGTCAAGTTAAAAACAGTTTTAGAAAAAAAGGTAATAACCCTACTGTACAGCAGATTGATGGCGGACGTATTATCATCTTAAAGTGGCATTTTAAATACTTTTTTGTTAATTTTATCTTACTACGTACTATCATGTTATGATATTTTAATAGAGCACCTTTTATGTTAGCACACTGTCCTATTGATGACATCTGTTTACCTGTCTTTGAAAATATTTACATTTTATGTATTTTCTTTTCTTATATTTATATTTTTTTGAAGACCACATTGGAAACAAGTGTACTAGTATGTGCTTTAATGTGTCTATATCCTCGGTAAATATTATAGATATATGCGTATTTCGTTATTTGCTTATGCATTATATACAAATTCTTTTATGTGCATGTATTATATTGTTTTACCAAATAAACTCACTCACTCACAGTCATGGCGAGACTCCGCGCGACTCGAGCTGATTGGGGACTGGTGACAAGAATAATATTCTAACGATGGATGACAGTTGTAGCTTCCGACAGATGAATACTACGAAAATCAGATCTTAGATATCTTGTGTTATACCTTTCTTATCTTAAATGTCCGATTTAATTTTGAGTTTACCACACTATCATAGACATATAGCGATTTACGTAGTGCAGATAATAAACACGATTTTAGGCCGTATATGTCTTTTAAGGGATTTGCATTTTACATTGCTGTACGTTGTGGTTTCGATAAGCACTTATATCTGACAAGTTGTCTAAATGCACATAGTCATAACACATGTATACGTTTGCCCCAAACAGGTTGTACTGCGCGAAATATGGCACTCTTCATTGTTAGTCAAGATCACCAAACACAAGTACTTGCCGCTAATGCCATGGCAACCACCATAATACTCGATTAAAATTCATGATTTCCGTGACCATTGTCACCGGCAGAGTGTTCCATTGCTTCTGTTGGTAATAATCCTTCGGACAATGTAATTGAAACACGCTATTAGGGAACAGTTCGATTATTACAAACAAAAACAAAGTCTTATATGTTAACATGGAGAATATGGATTTCCTGTCCCCTACAGCCCCCAGCCTCGTTTTCGCGCACGAGACTTACACGCCCTATAGAACAAATAAAGCACAGTGAACTGTTTTAACAAAACATTTTGTCACTGATATATTTGTTTGTTATAGAATTCACTTGCGCACG
>JAODUO010000295.1:372500-382500 GCA_025642075.2 Ridgeia piscesae
AGAAGTGGGGAGAGTGTTCAAACTGAACAGATCAGCCAGGGAAAAAAGAGTAACGTGCCTTGACCAGTCCTGAATACTGGACACTAGCTTATAAGAACTAACCTACATTTTTATGCAGCGTACATGTACTAAACTTTATCAACTTAGATCTTAATTGCATAATTTAGGTACAGCCAACATGTAGATAAATAAACACTAAATTAAAGTATTGACAAATCGTTGCTAGGAAAAACAGGCTGCTTCAGTGACAGCTTCATATACAAGGGAATTACTGATAAATTATGACATTTTCTTAGACTTAGGCATGGCCACCAGCTATGAACTTCACTGTTATATGTGGAATAACTAAAGAAGATGTAAGTTCACTGCCGTTACCTGCTAGGAAATGTGAGGATGATGAATCAAATCATTTAGGGCAGTTGTTTGTAACTCCTGAAATGATATCCAAACATATTAAGATGATGAAAGAAAACAAATCACCTGGAGTTGACGGAATACCACCAAAATTGCTTAAGGAAAGTATAGACGAAATCAGTATACCAATTGCAATTTAGTTTAATATGTCACTTAAAGAGGGAATTGTTCCATCAGAATGGACGGAAGCAAATGTTACACCATTATTTAAAAAGGCATCGAGGGGTAAGACACAAAATTACAGACCAGTGAGCTTAACCTCAGTATTATGCAAATCATTAGAAACATTTATTAGAGAACACATAGTAGTAACATGGGTTCCTAAAAGCTAGGTCATGTCTAACCAATCTCTTATGTTTTAGAAGATATCACTAAGACCAATATCTTGGGACCAATATTATTTTTGATATTTATAAATGATTTGGATGATGACTTATCAAGTAAAGTATTTAAATTTGCTGACGACACAAAAGTGTTCAGAACTGTAAAAAAAAACTGATGCAGATAAAGAAACTGTACAAGATGATCTAATCAAGTTAGTCAAATGGTCTGAAAAATGACAGATGTTATTTAATTTTGGTAAAAGTAAATGCATCCACATTGGACATGGTAATGTGAGCAGAGAATACTTTGTGGGCAATACTATATTAGGCACAAGTGTAAAAGAAAAGGACCTGGGAGTTACAGTTAGTGTAGACGTGACAGTTTCGGAGCAATGTGGACTTGCTGCTGCAAAGGGCAACCAAATATTAGGGCTAATTAGAAGGAACATTACAAATATGGAGAAGACATTAAGTATACCAGTGTACAAGGCATTAGTTAGGCCACACTTGGAATATTACATTACATTCAGGCATGGAGGTCATGTCATAAGAAAGACATTAATAAACTACAAAGAGTTCAACGGAGGGCAACTAATCTTATTCCAGAACTTAAACATTTATGCTATGAAAGACGCCTGTTGGAATGTGGATTGACAACATTAGAAACTAGAAGATTAAGAGGAGACCTAATAGAAGTTTTTAAGATATCGAAAGGATATGAAGATATTATGACAATGGGGCAAGGCAGTCTTAGTCAAGCCGTACTGCAGGTAGGATAGAGAACAATAAACGATTGGTATCAATTAAGTCATGATTGTATAAATGCCAGCAGTGTAAATATGTTTAAAAATAAAATTGACAATTATCTGGCAAGGGCGGAATATACCTAGGTTGTACACTTAATCTTTTTTTTGAAATAATTTTAATTAATACTGATTAAATTATTTATTCATATATTTATTTTAATTAATTAATTATTATACCAAATTGTTATTATTGTAGGACACGTTATGTATTTTTATGATACCTATGTATTTTGTAGAGACAACTTATAATTTTAATTTTTACTTATGTATTTTAGAGACAACTTACAATTTTTTATTTTACTTATGTATTTTTAGAGACAACGTATTTTAATTAGTAGCATTTTAGTGGCATTTTATAATTTTGTATATTTATAATTTTAAGTATTATACTAATTTATGTATAATTTTTTTAATTTAGTGAACACTCCATAAGCAACAGGGTTCCTTGTCTGGAACTTGGGATTTGGCTCTGGACGGCATCTGGTTAAACGTTGAATACACAGATAACATCGCACCGATTGGCAAATGCCTTGAGCAGTCCTGAGCACTGGACACTGAGCTATAATTATAAGAACTTACCTTCAATTTTATGTAGTGTATTAATGCTAAACTTTATAGACTTACTTCTTAATAATTTAGGTATAACCATGCATTGGCATTGCCATCAGCGCACGTCGTTTAGACTAGAGCGTCTGCACTGGCTATCCGTGTGTGGACCACATAATGACAAATCAGATGGGTACAACGACAACCTCGAACCATAGCTCTAGTGCTGAACATGTAAACACTACTTTAGTCCAGTGCAAATGGTAATCCCAATATCACCCTAACTTCACTTTCATCTTCATGCACCTTTAGCATTGGGCACCGCACAAACTCCTATTTTAGCCCCAGAAGGAGCTGTATGGAGTATATGAACAAAGAACAAAAAACAAAGAACAACGACCGAATATTTCAACGAAGTTTGCCGGGTAATTTGCACGTGACCAAATATGACCCATATGTGGCCACGTGCAAATTGTGCGCATGCGCACAAATGAAAAATGACCAGATTTTTCAAGACCAGATTGTTCGCTACACAGCGTGTCGCTATGGAATGCTTGTCGCTAGGGGTAAGGGAACTTGTTTATCCCCCTACTTCCGCTGTGAATATTGTTATGTGCTATGTGTCATGTCAGCTATTTACGAAGTGTTGAGCCTACAGTGTACTGCGAGCAATAAACTATAACTAGATACAACTACAAATGTTTAAGTATTTCAATAACATTTATTGACAGAAAATACAGCCAGACAAGTATTGATAATCCTGGTTTCCTACTTATGTCAGTAATGAAAAACTAACAACTTGTCCGGCAGTATAATTAATGCCTCATGTGCATATATTATTTTATATTGTGTTATATATGTTAATTATAAATGCCGTGCAAGATTTATGACAATTAAGTACCACGAATTTTGACCTGCTCTGAATATTCTGGACGCGCACCCTCCCGCCGCAGACACAAATATAACTCGACAGGTTACATGAAATAAAAGCTGTAATATTTACGGGAAATTCTCACAAGATTGCATCCGTCCCAATTACTGTTTTGAATTTATAATCCGTCGCCTTGCACTACCTTGTGTTTACTGTTATCAGTGTTAGCTTCTGTAATTTTCCGTCTAGCTCAGCCTTAGATCGACTAATTGCTATCACCCAAGCAATATCTTTCCCTTTATATTTGGGTAAATGTATGCTTGCCCGTACTGCTAAATACGTGAACAGAACAGGCATTTAAGTGGCAGTAGATGTATTATATAGTATTTGCACACGCAGGTATGACTAACGTTTTCTGAAAACCGGAAGTAGCAAGTAGGTCCGGTATGACCTGCCATCTGGCGGATAACTGTATGTACTAGAAGTTTCCCATTGGTCGTGAGCTTGTGTCACCAAGCATTAAACGAATGGTCCCTATCGCCGAAAAACTGCCACCAAAACATAATTATTGCAACACTATATTGTACTGTCGTCATCTGCCGCTTAAGTAGTGTCTGTCAAAACATTAGTGTTATACAACCTCTTCAAATGGATTGACAGCACCTCGTAAGCCACCCGGATGCTGAAATCGGACTGCGTATCTTGTAAAAAACGACGAATTGTGACAACAAAATTGACCAATTTCTACGACTACGTTAGTTAGGACTTAGGTGCCATCTTTGACTTTCTTTGCTTGTCTGAGACTGAGTACAGCGTTGAGCACGCTCTTGAGCATACTCAGGATTTGGACGTTTCATGCTTAAGTCTGAGTATGGTATCGTAATCAGAAAGTTTGGTGAATGGAATTTGAGCACGGGGTACCGAGTACGGTTTTATAACCTCTGGACCCGGAAACATGACATTGCTTTTTATTGGTACGTACAATTCGCAGTTGCTCGACGCAAGAAGCACGCGATATTCGAGTATTCAAATAGGTAGCTAGAATTATTTTCAGCGATGCGTCTTTGAATTTTTCCGCCAACCATTAAGGACATGTCGACGAAATAAGCTTGTAGAATTATACGACATGTGTAAGTGGCTGTACATTTATATTACTTTAATGGAATCATATTTATGCAGCTTATCAATATTATTGTAGAAAATTTGCAGCGCATAAGAAATATGGCCGTTTATATGTCGTTTTATTATAACATGTTTAAAATTATATCTAACAATGTTAGATATAATTTTAATGTTAGTAACATGGCGTATTACCACAAAAATGTGAGTTAACAAATAATTATATCAGGCATGCATGTTACTGTTTGAAGTTGTAAGTTTTCTTAAAATCACTTATTTATCTATTAACTTTTGGAATTTGGTTATCGTGATGAAATATGCATTTGTTTTAAAGCAATCATTCTCAATTTCGTGTTAATCTATTTGATTGGGCTGCCTTGATGGAAAAACGCTGATTCTTTTTAAAGAAGTGTCCCAGTTTAGTGTTAAACTATCTGAATTAGGTTATCATGATAACAAATGCTGCTCTGATTCTTTTTTTAAAGAAGTGATTCTCAGTTTAGTATACAATTATTTGAATTGACTATCTTGATGGAAAACGCTGATTCTTTTAAAAGAAGTGTCTATCAGTTTAGAGTTAAATTATTTGATCTTTTGACTATTTAACCATTGTTAAAAACACTGTTAAAAACAAGTTAATAGGGCAATTTTAGCATAATAATTTAAGCAAAACAATTGTGCTATTTTAGACTGTGCAAAGTTTTTCAACATTGTCTGTCTGTCTGTCTGTCTGTCTATCTGTCTGTCTGTCTGTCTGTCTGTCTGTCTGTCTGTCTGTCTGTCTGTCTGTCTGTCGGTCGGTCGGTCGGTCGTCCGTCCGTCCGCCCGCCCGCCCGCCCGCCCGCCCGCCCGCCCACCCGCCCGCCCGCCCGCCCGCCCGCCCAATTCCACATTCATTCATGCGATTTTGTAATCACCATATGGTAAATTTAATATTATAACATTTACCGAAAACCATTCAAGAAAATCTGAGGTGCAGCCAGGAAGGATCTACTGAAGCTGGGCAGGAGTATACCATCAGTACATTCGACTTAGGTGTTTGCATGAAAGCCTATCCTATGATCTGGAGTGAACATGAAAAGTACAAGTCCCACATACTCCTAATTGCGATATTCCATTGCTGTGGAACATACACGAATGGTGTTGGCAAAAGATACTGTCTGGGTAGTGAATGGACCGAGGTGGCATTGGAAGCGCAACTAATCACTACAAACTCAATGTCTGGGGTCATCGAAGGGAAGAATTGGGATAGGGCTATGAACACACACACACATTTTCTCTTCGTTCCAAACACAATGGATTGTGTTTTACCCAAATGAAGCGACAACATGTTGTTTATTAACCAGTCATTTACGGCTTCAAGTTCAGAACTTCAACTTGCCTCGATTCCTACTATGTCCCTTCCTGAGGCAAGCCAGACTGAATCGTCCGCGTACAACAAATAGCTTTCATTTAACTGCAGCAGGCATGTCATTTATATATAAAAGAAATAACAGAGGCCCAAGTATAGAACCTTGTGTCTCGCCGCAAGTGATACCGTTAGCTACAGACATTGTTCCATCGACATAGGTAACCGGTACTCTACCCGTCAAATACGATCTAAACCAACATATAGATAGTTCATCAACACCTACATCCGTACGTTTCTTCAAAAGAATGGCATGGTCCACAGTGTCAAAAGCTTTTTGCAAATTCAACATACCATACCTATGTAATTGCCATTATCACACTCTTGTTTAATGCAATAAGTTGGGTGGATCAAATATATATATGTATATATATATATATATATATATATATATATATATATATATATATATATATATATATAGCATATTATGCGTGATCATAAACCAACACACACAATTTCATCAAAATCGAACACGGTCATGTAAATTCCTGATTGATTTGTTATGGAATGCCCCCTCCTCCGCGCGCGCGCGCACACACACACACACACACACACACACACACACACACACACACACACACACACACACATATATAATATATATATATATATATATATATATATAATGTGCGCGTGTGTGGCATCTATGACAAATAAGCTCTAGGATTAATGTGTTGGCTTTGAAGGCAATATGTTACAGATGATTTGATGTTGGGGTACAACTGTATTCAGGAGTGAATTGGGAAATGTGTGATGTAGATGTAAAAAAAAAACTGCCACATACCTCGTCACTAAGTAATGTTTTTTGAACAAGTGTATATACGATGCGTATATACGATGTGTATAAACGATGTGGCGAGACTCAAGCTAAACAGTTGATATATTTTGATATGTTTTGTACACTAATTTCAGTTATATCCAGTATATTGATGTGACGTATTCTTCATGCATGCATACTTAATAACGGAGCCTTATTAATAGTTACAAATATCCAATTATGTACATGATGTAAATCATCCCAAAAACCCTACATTAATTTTCACAAAATAGCTCACTAGAAAAAGTCACAATAGAAAATATCATCCGGGCTGGTTGTGACCAATAAACAATAGAGATAAATCCTGGCGTGGATGATAGCTTGTAACATTCAGTTACCTCATATGTCATTTTGTTGTTGTTGAGATTCTCGGCCTAGATTATATAGCATTGACCCAAATGGTACCCAGCTCTTAGATACATGTAGATAATTTTACTGAAAACGTGTTTGCCATGATATTTAAGTGAATTTCCCAAAATAATATCTAAATGTTATTGTTGATGGGCAGCGACCCCACGAAGTAGTACCGTTCACCCTACAGACACGCGTCACTACGTTGCCAGAATGTCGTACTCCGTCTCATTGTTTCAGTTACTCCACTGAATTGGGCAGTAGGCCGAAAGGCTGAACAGAAGACTAAGACAGCAGGCACATCAGCATTAGCAGCTGTCGATGGCAATAGAGACAACAATTATTCTTCAAGGAGTTGTTCAAAGGTTAACAAAAAAACCCCGTGGTGGAAAGTGATTATGGGGGCTATGATTGACGTCGCCGTTGTAGCTATCTTCAACCGTGGAGACTGTTGTGGTAAGACCGCCATGCTGCATAGATGTCTTCTCCGTAATTCTTGGACATTATCCACTCACACAATATCCCCTGGACATCCCCAAGGAATATCGCCTTTGACAATATCCCAATTCATGGCTTGGTGGTTATTATTATTATTATATAATTGCCAACCGAAATGACATTCAAATGAAGTTGACCATTTACCCGTTTCTAACTACGTTAATAATATGTTCTGAAGTTTGCTTGTCGTCTTAATCGTGATGCACGTCTAATTTTACAAAGTCAATTTAGTAATGTGTAATCAGGGGCGTCGATCCGGTTTTAAAAGTGGGGGGTGGGACGGGGGAGCAATTTATATATATATATATATATATATATATATATATATATATATATAATATATACACACACACACACACACACACACACCACACACACACACACACACACACACACACACACACACACACACACACACACACACTGACCTGAAATACATATAAATATTTGTTGGTAAAAATAAAACATAATTCATTGTTGGTCTGGTGCCAATTCTTTAAATAACGGCCTTTATGTTATGCTATTTAAAATAGTTATGTCGGCAACACATATTTGAAGAGGGGCAATGGCCCGCTCCAATCACTGAACATTTGGAGGGAAAACTTTGGACCCAACACTGCTTGCCTGATTCATAGAGTGCAAAGATACAGAGGTTACAGGGGTGCCTGTGTAGGACTTCCCAATCCCACCTTTTGGCAAATAAGTTTGTCATCACTCAAATGGGATCAAATTACACAAAGTGCAGAAATCCGCTGGTTCCGCCGTAGGCGATGTCAGTATCCACCAGGGCGACCAGGCTGCAATCCAAGGGGTGACAGGACAAACAAAAATTTATCATCTAGAATGTGCTTGATGGCTAGTGCCTATTAATATATAAACACAATGGTGCATAATGACAGAGCCCGGCATGATCAATATTTACTGGACTAAAATCAAGTTGCGGTCTGCGGCCAACCAAGCAATTTATCTAGTGATTTTCCACTGGGTAGTCGGAAGTTTATATCTGAACTCGTATACTTTTTATTCATTTTACTACTAGACCGATATAGGGTTTTAAGAGAGGGGAGTTATCAATCTACCCGGTGTATGCCTATACATTTGTTTTATGAACTGAAAAAGTGTGAGGATGTTTCCTATGCTGTTCCCCTCAGGCTGAAAAGTGGGGGACGCGTCCCCCTCGTCCCTCATCGATCGACGCCCATGCTGTATAGAACTTCCCAATCCAACATTTTGGCAAAGAAATCTGTCATAAGTCAAATGGGAATAAGTTACACAAAGTGAGGAATCCGCCGCTTCTGCCGTAGGCGATAAGCATCAAGCAGGCGAGGTGTGAAAGTGCAACAGCGGCGCAGCCCGGCATGATGATTCTTTACTAAAGTAAGATCAAGTTGCGCGCTGTGGCCAGGCCCAGCGAAGCAATTTATCTAGTCGATTTTTCTAATGGATGGTCAGAACTTCATATTGGGAGTTAATTGTCTACCTAATAATCCTCTGTAGCGGCTTTTAAGAGAGGAGTGGTGAGTCAGGCTATATGCCCCGCAATTTATCTGAACTGAAAAGTGTGGGGGGAGGACAATTCCTATGCTGTCATCCCACGCTGAAAAGTGGGGTGATGCGTCCCCCCGTCCCCCACCGATCGACGCAGTGAATGTATTTAACTTATTTATTTTACTGAATTAACTTATATATATATATATATATATATATATATATATATATATATATATATATACATACATAAGTACATATGTACTGTTTACTTATTTTATATTGTTAGTGCATGTCAGGACTATTTTAATTAATAAATAACTAATAATTGCAGTTAAGCAATATTTATACGCAAAAGTAACTGTGAGCTGTTCCAGTTGCATAGTACATTGGCCATCAGCAACGTGAATGTCGCTACCCACCCCCTTCGAACATTCCACATGGGTAGAATGTGATTCCACATGGGTAGAATGTGGAGGATCATATCACTAGAAAACTGACCCGCACCAACAACCATAGTCTGCATGTGTTTGTGTGCGTACTACTGTAGGATGCAATGTGATTTTGGTGCGAATCATCCCATCTTCTACCACTTTTAAGACGTCTTCGAGAGTTGAATATTGTCCCGGAGGTATGAGGTACCAGTATAACTAATCCGACCGAGGGCGCTCTAACGCAACTTGGGTCTTTGTGCTGTCTTGTATGTATTATTGACGTGTGTAAAATGCGGCACAGTTATGCGGAATGCTTGTTTAAATCATCGTACAATCAGCTGTTGAACTCACATGACTCCGAAGCCTCACACATAGCTAAGTATGGATACAGTCTGACATGTCCGTCAATGTGAAGGCATAATATGTACATGAATGTACATTTACATCCGATGGAACGTCGACTGGTGGCCCGACGACAGGTGTGCTGGTTCGATGCCGAAAAGGATGTTTAAAATCATCTACAGCTCGCCGTATGCATTACACGAGACTGCTACTTCTTCAAACATAGTTAAATATTGATATCGTATAACATGTCCATCGATATGAAAACATAATGTCTACATTAATGTAACGTCGCGGGACGTTCGATCGAATTCAGTGCCAAGATGGCGTTGTTTTGGCTTTTCTGTCTATTGACCACACATACGGCATGCTGTTCTGCCTATTGACCACACACACGGCAGTCCACACATACAAACTACCGCTGGCTACGCGCCTGCACAGTCAATAGCTTACCCTTCATATATACGAAAAGGATGATATAAACAAGCGTCCCGCAAAACATGCAAACAAAACCACGTTAGTCGCTAGAGGCGCTGATACGCAACTAGGGTCTAGTTGCGTATCAACGCCTCTAGCTACT
>JAODUO010000295.1:385000-460000 GCA_025642075.2 Ridgeia piscesae
AGTTAGGCAGCAAAGAGACCCAGGATCCTGACTTCTTCAGTTGCTGCAGGTAGGACCAGAGCGCTCCAAACTTCTTGACGACCAATTGGATTCATGGTTAATGTTGGTGTTGGTAGTGTTGCTGAGATGTTGATGGGTTGTTAATGTGTCAGCTACCATAAATTGAATAGTATTATTATCGAAAATCTTTGAATGGTGATCGGCGCCTGTCATTCGGGATGGATTCGTTCAGTTCTATGTAGGTTCTAGCTGGGGTTGGGCTGCGTTCGTGATGTATGTTCGGCTGATACCTTAAGGATTCGGAAAGCGTGCGATAAGCGTTCGAGGAATTCGACCTATGTTCGTCCTGCGTTCGAGCACAGTTCGATATGGGACCATATATTCGTAATCAATTCTAGATAAATACTAAAACCACTCGCCGTCTGCGAGCTATGTTTGGGATGTTTGGGAATAATACTGAACCCAGCTTCTCCTCGAATGTTCCCAGTATGTCTAAAACGCTTTCATAAACCCATTCCGAACAGACCACTTCTTCCTAGAATACAACTCGTTGCATTCGGGAGAGCCAGGAAAATTATTTTGAGCATGCCCAAAATAATGTTCAACTGCACCGAACTGCCAGAACATTCCTGGAACATCACGAACCCAACTAGAACCCAGCTAGAACCCAAAACGAATGTCAAAAATGTTATTCGAGAAACGTTCAGATTCCCATAGTTACCAGTGTGACAGGGCCATAAATCTCGATGCACTGAACAGGTACTGAAAGGTAATCAGTGGAACGGCTATCAGAATAGGCAGGAATGGGTGCCATTGGCTGTATTCGAAACCATGATTGATTGTTTAACTAATGTTACTGCATGTCTCACATTGGGTTAACGCGACTGAATGATGATCGCCAATGATCATCAGAATCACACTGTGTTTCTATCAAGAGTGGAGGATTTTGAAATTGATGAATTTATTGTGCTTTATTTTGTTAAATTATCAAGTCCAAGGAATTACACGGACAACCAATTTTAGTACACGTGCAATTGTGATCATTTTAGCTATGCTGCGAAAAAGGTTCTTAGCATACATTATAATGATAAACGTTCGACCTATCCGTGTCAGTCATTGTTTAACATGCTCTATTAACCTTTGAATTGTGCACACACACACATACATACACACACACACACACACACACACACACACACACACACACACACACACACACACACACACACACACACACACACACACACACACACACACACACACACACACACACACACACACACACACACACACACACACACACAGACACAGTTACACGAACACGCACGCACACACTTGACTCATGAATATCCATGCACATACATCATTTTTGAACATCCGTTCATTTCTTTATTTCAAACAGACATCAACGAATGCGAAAGCGCACGTTGCTGCAATGGTTACCAGTGTAATTGTACAGAGGGTTATGGAGGCGTTTCGTGCGAGATAGGTATGTCAACTTTATATTGATGTTACGTTTGCGTGTTTAGTTATACTGTACGTGTAAAAACAAAATGATCCCATGAAATCATTCACGTGTTCATTTAGTGGTGGTGCGCATCGTAAAATCTGATGTGATCACTTGTATATACACGCATATTTAAAAAGTCAAAATATTTGACAATTCCTTTTTGCGAGTTTTCCAGCATAATACCGATCGAACCAGATTAGTTCAGCTCAACAGTATGTCACTGTACGAAGGGTGAAATAGAATATTGCATATTTTGTAATAATCTACGATTCGGTATTCTGCTAAAGGCGATGTTATTATTAACATGATGTAAATGCATATGACTAGCACAGCACAAATTATGCATGAGTGCCATAGTAGCCAAGTGTCTTGTGTAACACGATGTACATGTGCATCGCAATTCCAAGTTTTTAAAGACATTTTAATGCCGGGTGATGTGATGACATCACGTTGATCACTTCATGTCAAACAAATTGTTGAATTATGAACAATCCATTCCATTACTTAATGAATATTTACCCCTCAGGCCATGTTAAATTCATCTAATTTTGAGCGTTCATTATGATGACTAATAATTATATTATCTATCGTAGCAGTTTGTAAATAATTTCCCTGACGGACATCATGCCTACTGGATTTATGATATGGTTTATAAACATTAGTACTGTTATAACATATAATCCACAATATGCATATAGGATGTGTAAAGAACCTCGTATTCACAAATTATTATGGTTTTAAAATCCAAATTTACGGTTAAAATACTATTACAGTGTATATGTAGTGAACGCAAAATTGCGACACGTTTTACCTACTAACATAAATGGTGTCTTAAAGTAAACAATACTGCATACAATTGAGCATTATTATATGCGTATCGAATTGTGACAACTCTTGCTATTATCTGCTCATTAATAAAATTAATTAAATGGCTATTAGTATACAATTCGGGACACGCCGCTCTCGGGAACCACTTCGCAGAGATTCGGCTGTTTACGGCGCGTGATTTAGAGGCGGGATATTTGATTCGGTTTGCGACGAATTCCATATTGTAAATAGTGTGCCGGGGCCGCCCGTTATAATGCCACGAACTTGTGTTGCGGGTGGCTGTTCGAACAATCATCAACATCTGCCAGTTTGCTAGTTTGCACAAGTTTCTAGTAGATGATGTCAAAATGAGTGCTCTGTGGAATCGATTTATCCGCGTAAAACAGCAAACTGAGCCTTGCCATCAGCGCATTCGAAGCTGTGTTCCTGTCATTATTTTTCAGAGGTGATAAACCGATGCAGAAAAACCCGAATGTTCGACAATGCATTAATCTGTGCTAATTATATATCCCTAGCTTTTTCCAGGCTAAGGCTTAGGGCCAGCATGCCAAACAATATGAGACTACAATCCGGAGGCAGTCTCTCAAACTAAAATGTACAGATATATATAGACAACTTAATATCGAATAAAACAGCAGAATATACGATACTAAATAAACACGACTCACTTTGTTCGATTCGGAAAAGAACTGGGGAAGAATGGTGGAATTTTCCCAAGATGCCCCGCACTGGGCCAGCCCACCAACTGGTAGGGGTGGAAGGCTAGAACTATTTTGGATTCACATTGTCAGGCAACACACAACAAACATAAATTTACTTTTGGTTATACCAAGAAGTTGTTATTTATGTTTTCTGTTGTGTATTGTGCGCAAATTAACTAGAAATAAGAAATGTGGCCGCAGCTCGTTTGATGTAGAATAAAGGACAATGAATTCATATAGACAAGGTTGGTAATGGGCATAATTTATTGCCAGTTGGTATAAACAGATATACCATGGAAATGCATGTATACAAGTAATTGTGTACGCAAAGTTAACATTCAGATATATATACACAATGCATCAAGCTGTTAATATACAACATCAAAGGTGAGGGGCTACCAGCCACAGACACTGGTCATAATGAGGAGTGTCACCCCCACCCAAGGCCACTGCACATAATCAGGCTAACAGCTATAATTACCAACCCAAAACCTTATTTAAGTGCCAACTCATATGTGTAAATAATGCCAACCAAATTTAAGCAAAAAGATAACCCATACAGGTGTGGGCATAGGTAACAGTAGACCATAGAATAAGGCACCAGCCCCGTCTCAGACCCGGCCAAGCTAAGGAGACTGGTGCAAGGAAATTAATAGTTTAATCGATATGATAAAGCATCTGCATCTTAGACCCGGCTAAGCTGAACAGACTGGCAAAACTAACCAATAACACATTAACTGTGAATCTAAAATGCTGCAAGTACATTGTATGCAATAAACAGAATGTGAAACTAAAAAGGTAACCAACCCATAAGTGGGACAAGCAGCAGCAGCACCAGGTTAAGGAGGCAACATGGAAAGCAGGATATATAAGTACACCAGCCCGCCTCTCAGACCCGGCCAAGCTCGACAGACTGGTGCAAGTAACTACAAGTATTGGGAAATTATGAACGAGGGTGCAGGATATATCATAACATAGTTAGAGCGTCATCATAGGGATTCGGATATAACGCCGGAAAGCAGCAGATCTCCACCTGCCCATAGATTGGATCTGCACATCTGTGTACCCCCGCGTTGCTGCAGTAGTGGCAGCACATATTCTAAATGAATGACATTTGTAAAGGCTGGGGTCGTAACCCGCATGAGAAAGACATGCTGATAGTTGAGATGAAAAATATGTTCGCGAAATGGGTGTTTTGTCTGGGAAAACAAAAGGTGGTCCTGGTGAGGAGCCACGGGTATGTAAATAGCGACATATGTGTACAACAGGACAGTTGTGTGACTGTGAATTGATTTCGAGAACAATGGGCCTGCCAACGTGTTGGTGTTTTGCATGGCGAATTGTTAATTGCAAGGAGGACTTAACACCGTCACGAGCTGGCACAATAACAAGATCACTTCGTTTGATTACATGTTCAGCCACCACTCCAGGTCGCACCGTAATTTCTCCAATTCTTAAAAAGCCATGAAAAGCTAACATGAACATAGCAGCTATGCATAGCTGCAAAAATCTGTCAGGGATGACATATTTTGCAGCACGGACTAGGAGACCTAGCAATTTTAGATCAATAGGCTGTCTCAAATCCATTGTACGAGACGTCTTGTGTACACCTACTAAAACATTTCGAATGTAAAAGTTATCTGCAGATGTGTAATGAATCCTGCAAGATGAGTACGAGACACAGGAAAAAATCTAACGCCAGGAGAGACAGATGATAAATATTGACGTAACATATTCACACTGCGTCTATATGATGCACGAGTTGTAGGTGCGAGAGAAGCTCTGACTAAATCATGCTCTAACTGAGCAACACTGCTGGTCTCAAGGAATCTGGAATCCTGGCCGGAGCGACATCTAGCCACGGAGCCACTAGTCTGGCTTTGTCGATCTGCAATCGAGAAAGATGATCAGCAATGACATTTTGATAGCCAGGAATGTGGCAAGATCGGAAGAGAATGTTGTATTTCAAACATGCCAGCACTAACTGTCTGGCCAGGACTAACGGATATAACTCCAGAAGGGTGATATCAGCTGAGGTGAAGTGTTTGTGCCATGAACCAGCGACCCACTTCTTTCCAAACACAACAGCAAAGCCTAACTCGCTGGACGCGTCTGTATACAATTTAATTGTTTGAGACGAGAGAAACTTTTGCTGCAGGAACATACTCTTCCCATTAAAAGAGTGAAGAAAGATTTTCCACGCATACAAGTCAGCACGTGCTTCAGAATTCAGTGTAACATAGTGGTGCAGGCGAGTTACACCGACAGTGAGATTAAGTAAACGGCGTAAAAAACTTCTACCAGCAGAGACAACCAGGCATGCAAATGAGAGCAGACCAATTAGTGATAACAGATCTCGCAAAATAACTTTGCGGCACTTTGCCATGCGGTTCACTAAAGACAGAGCCTTCGCTAGTTTTTCCTGAGGTAAACGAAGTTGCATGGCATTAGTGTCAATCTCAACACCGTAAACAATTTGGCATGTGGCAGGAAGACATCTCTTGGTCTCATTTAATGGGATGCACATCTCTTGAGAAACGATTCTCGAAAGAAAGCAAGGAATTGAGACAAGTGGGCTCATTATATGAACCAACAAAGACGAAATCGTCGAGCAAATGAGTGACGTTGACAACATTGAAATGTGACTGCAGGATCCACTGCAGGGCACGACTGAAATGTTCGAATGTCTGGCAACTAACTGCTGAACCCATAGGGAGCACTTTGTCATGGTAGAACATTCCTTGCCAAGTGAACCCCAGTAATGGGAAACTCTTGCGGTCTAATTGGAATGAGTCGAAACGCCTCTTGTATATCGGCCTTAGCAATTAAACAACGAGGACCGCATGACATGACTAGCTCCACCACCCTGTCTAATGATTCATATTGGACAGTTGTAAATTCCTTTGATGTATAAAAATTAATGGAATCACCTTTTGGAAATGACAGATCGTGAATTAGCCGGAATTTACCAGGATCATGCTTTGGAACTAATTCAAGAGGAGAACTTTGGAAATTGGGGAAGGGTATTTCCTGAAATGGACCAGCAACACGACCTAAACTAATTTCATGGCGGAGTTTTTGCTCAACTATTGTTGCTGCCTGCAGTGCTGATTGGTGGTTACTCGAATGACGCATGCCCTGGGGACCATCATAGTGAATTGGGAAACCTGTGGAAAAACCCTCCAGTAAAATTGCAGTCTCAGCGGTGTCATACTGGTTCGGCAGCTGGCGTCCCGGCAGCAGCTGGCGCTCGTTTTCGAAGCTTTCCCGTCTGCGTTCTTGTCACGTGGACACGGCGTTTTTGTGGATGCATCTGTGAAAAATCCAACGAAACACCGGAAAGTATTCAGCAAAACCAGTACAAATGCATCTGTGATTGAACCAAGACGCACTGACAATTGAAGTTGTAGGTAATTTTTGCTGTCAAAACATGTCCTAAATCCAGGTCAACTGTGATGGAAACAAAACACACTGACAAGCGAAGTATTGAAGTCGGAGTAATTTGTCGCAGTCAACAACCTGTGACATAAAGCTAGGTCAACGGAGAGTGAACCAAAACACACTGACAAGTGATGTCGTAGTAATGTAGTGCTGTCAAGAAACATGTCACATAAACCCAACTCAATCGGTAACACACAATGTTATACCCACACATTGAACCAAGGCAGGTTGACATAAAGATGAAACATGCGGTACAGAAAGGGTATCATAGGAAGAACCCATAATATAAACAAGTTCTGGTACCTCGACAACTGGAGGCTGGCAATCGACAATTATATTCGAACCAGAACCTGTTTAAATAGCAACACAAATTCTGGTACCCCTCAATCACAGGGTTGTAACTCGAAAATATATATCGAACCAGAACTTGGTGTACACAGATGGAGGAATATCAGGGAACAGGCAACAAGCGGTCCTGAAAAAAGGGAATCATAGAATGATCCCAGTAGATATAAACAAGCTCTGGTACCTCGACAACTGGAGGCTGACAATCGACAATTGAAAAATCGAACCAGAACCTGTTTAAAAACGGTCAGTCAAACTCCGGTACCCCGCATTAAGCCAGATCCAGTACCTCGCAAGCATGAGGTTATAACTCGGAAACGTAACTCCGACCCGGAAGTGGCTTATAAAGGAAGCGTAATATCATAAAATGGAGGTGGAAATGTAGTAAATAACGTACAGGTCACATGACAGTAGTAGGAAAAACACAGATGGTGTATGTTTATTTTTTTTTTTTCGGTTAATTTTTTTGAAAATTTTAATGTTAATTTATATGTTGTGAAACACAAGAACCGTGGGGAAAAAAAACAGCATCCATGCAAAAGACTTAGTTAGTATATAAAACAAGCATGAATTATCGTTGGTTGGAACACAGAACATTTTTGTCACGCCTTACTGAGGAACAGCGCCGCCCCACGGATAGACCTGAAGTACAGCCGGTCCCCGGTTGGGCTGACATGGACTCCATCGTTGCAGACAAGGGATTTGTAATCTAACAGCATGCCGCGGTGCTTCCAGAAATGAATAGCGGGGAAAAACGATATTAAACGGCGCAATTCCGCATTAACCACATCGACCAAAACATTATAACCGGTACGGAGAGAGTGTTTCAGTGCAGCGACGGTGTGTGCGCGATAGCCGGAAGGGGGGTAACGATAGCAAAGTTGACAAATGGCCACTTTAGTAAACCCGTCGACGCGGACGAAATGTCGAGCGATGTTTAGAAGATCTATAGCCAGCTGCAGTGGTTCACAGCTGGGTCGGTTGAGATCATTACCACCGAGGGTAAGGATAGCCTTAGTGGCGTGGGCCTCGGAAATCCGCGGGGCAGCGTCGTTGACTAAGCCGAGATGGCCCCCCCGCGGGACACAACAGACAAAGAAAAGCGAACTGGGTCAAGTCCGCCATTGACAAGACCATGTGCGCGACAATATCTGTCGAAACGGGAGGCGAAACTGTCACCAATCAGTACGACACGAGTCTGATCCGATGGTGAAGCAGTACCGCCGGCAAGCCGATACATCGGTGATGCCATTTAAGCAAATGGGCGTAATTTACGCACAAAGAAAACGTCCCGTCACGAATATGGAATAAGGCCACAAGTAAAAACCGGGAATAAGTTCAAATCCGAAAAAGGAAAGATCAATAAACGTACACAACAGTAATAGATGACATGGAACAAAGTCGTGCAACACACTGTCTCATAAACAGACAACTTAATATCGAATAAAACAGCAGAATATACGATACTAAATAAACACGACTCACTTTGTTCGATTCGGAAAAGAACTGGGGAAGAATGGTGGAATTTTCCCAAGATGCCCCGCACTGGGCCAGCCCACCAACTGGTAGGGGTGGAAGGCTAGAACTATTTTGGATTCACATTGTCAGGCAACACACAACAAACATAAATTTACTTTTGGTTATACCAAGAAGTTGTTATTTATTTTATTTTAGGAACTTCTCATAGATCTATAGTGAAAAAGCACACTCATTGCACGCACATCTCATTGAAAATATAAAACATGCTGCAGTATGATGTAATCAAATGACAACATTCTAGCAATATAACAATACTTCAAAAACTAAAATTAGATCAAGCACTATTACAAAAGGCAATTTCTTAATCAACTTTAAACAGCTTGCCCTGAACAAAGTCTAAGAATTGTAAGATTGGCTTAAACCTTGATTTGATTTATGTGTTAATTAGTCATATTAAGTGGGTAGGGTTGTCAGTTGTAGTTGTATACCTACAACCGACTACAGGCGCAAACTCGAAGGCCAGTTCCTTTCAAACGATACCCGCTCTGTCTGGCAAGGACTCCAGTGCATTACTGGCTACAAGCTAAAGCATTCAATCCCTGGCTTTGAATCAGCAACACCTGACAACTTTAACCACTTTTACGCTCGATTCGACCGCCAGAATTTGACGCCTACATCGGTCAGCCTCCCATACCCTGCTGTGCCACTCCCTCCACCCTTCACTGTTCAAGAGCACGAGGTGAGGAAGCTACTCAAGCAACAGAGCAGCAGGAAAGCAGCTGGTCCGGACAACGTTTCCACAGCAACTTTGAAATACTGCGCTAATGAATTAGCAACTGTATTTACAGACTTATTTAACGCCTCTCTCAATCTGCACATTGTTCCAGTCTGTTTTAAGGCAGCAAGCATAATTCCAGTACCGAAGAAGCCGAAAAACGAGTGCGAAAGCTCGCCTTGCCGTAACGAAGGACGTTGCACTGACCGCCCAAATGGTTACAAGTGTAATTGTACAACAGGTTACAGAGGCGTCACGTGCGAGATCGGTCTGTCTATAGCCCTTTTTCGCTATGAGTACGGAACTATCTACGTGGCTGTGTTTTATGGAATACTGTCATTTTCTTACATTCTTAACTCTGGATATTTATCAATATATACATATTTTAAGGAGATTGTACGCCCGGTTAGGATGCTACTTATTAGCAGAGGTTACGTGAATCAGAATAGTTACATATAGCTACCTTACCTTGTCACCATAGAGGGCATTACATATACAAACAAAACCACTAGGGGAGCAATTATGTTGGTACTGGTTACGTGAGACCTAAGTGCGAAACAGGTTTATAACATATTTACATTATAGTCAACATAGTGCCGGAAGTTGCATTGACGACATAAATGGTTACTGAGGGAGGGAGGGAGGGAGGGAGGGAGGGAGGGAGGAGGGAGGGAGGGAGGGAGGCGAGCGAGGAGAGGCAGACGAGGAGAGAAGACAGACAGACAGACAGACAGACAGACAGACAGACAGAGAGAAGAGAGAGAAGAGAGAGAGAGAGAGAGAGAGAGGAGGAGAGAGAGAGAGAGAGAGAGAGAGAGAGAGAGAGAGAGAGAGAGAGAGAGAGAGGAGAGAGAGAGAGAGAGAGAGAGAAGAGAGAGAGAGAGAGAGAGAGAGAGAGAGAGAGAGAGAAGAGGAGAGAGAGAGAGAGAGAGAGAGAGAGAGAGAGAGAGAGAGAGAGAGAGTTTTCGACCCTATCTTTTCCATAGTGTTATCGTGTTCACTGTTGCACAGCACGATCACATTTGTCTACCTTATGTTGCAGCTTTAGATTGCGACTTCTCCCAGGACAAAGATTCTTTCGGGAATGAGTGTGCACACTTTGTGGACATCTCATGAGTATGTCATACAGTTAAACCCGACACAGGGAAACATTGCAATACATAAATATAGTAATATATTTGTTGAGTCAGTACGCGTTCAACCAGCAAGAATATTTTGTAATGATTGCACGTCTTAGCATATTCTTTTGTCTGCTTCTTACCCTTGTGCGATGGGGGCCATGTCACCTTGTTGTCCCTGCTGCTTCCAATGTAACCTCCATATATCCTTCCCTCTCTACTGCTCCTGTGCTGTTATACAGGTTAATTCGGCTGAACTGATGCGCGAACAAAAATAAGTAGCCCGTCTCCTTTGCTCACAGATGTCAGAGGAATTGTGCACGGCGGGCCAACGTTGGCGAAGTGTTTAGCGTAGCAATCGAAAGCACTGGGTGCGGGCAGCGGTCGGCCTACGTGGTCGAGTGGTCGATCTACCCGAACATAGACTGGGATAGAGATAGTGGATCGGGCAAACATCACAGCATGCTAACCATCTACGACGGCGTGCTGAAGTCTGGACAGATCTACAACATACACGTGTCGGGTGAGGCGCCTGTCAATATCAGTGATTGATTGGTGCAATCAATCAATTAATCAATTAATGAATCAATCAAATGCATTAATTGCAATTCCATACATTCAAAGATAAGATGTCAACACATATTTATTTCGCATATGGCACTCTTTATACATATACATCCTTCACCAAGAACTATAAACCAAAACCATTTCATAGTTTGGTTACTTGTTTCATTGTTTAAGATGCTGGAAGCAAAACATTTCTGCACGGTTTTAGGTGTAGGTGTTACACACACACATACACACATCGCGTTATACATCAAAGAATATGTGCAGCGCAGATAGCAATTCGTGACTTTGCGGTATATTAGACATCAGAGAAAGAAGAACAAGTGCTACATAAATGTTATGTATTATTGCGTGTTTAAATGGTTTCAGTTGACAGCCGAAATGGGAGTGACCGACCGTTGAAGCATTCTTACGTGCTGCATACGGCATCCCCTCCAGAACGTGGCAACTGCACCGTCATTCCGTCTCGAGGTGTTGTACTACAGGACCTGTTCACTATCAGGTGTTCCGGGTTTAACGACCAAGGAACACCCCTCACATACCTCTTTTTCATCGACCCGGGAATGTATCCAGTCAACGAAAACGGTGATTATGTTGCGTAATCTTCCGTCAATAGATACGCAGACCCCTTGTAGTATTATCGTTTTCTGTTCATATTCAGTAATGCTCTCGACGAATCGAAAGATGATCGGTAACTATAGTAACGTAACTACTATAGAACTAAGTATTGACGATATTGGTCATAAATGAACCAACCTCATCACATTGTCTGACTGAGTAGTATCTACAGGTGTCCTAGATCATTTATGACATTACTATTATAAAACAAACTGCACACCGAGTGTGTGTGTGTGTGTGTGTGTGTGTGTGTGTGTGTGTGTGTGTGTGTGTGTGTGTGTGTGTGTGTGTGTGTGGGCGTGCGTGCGTGCGTGCGTGCGTGCGTGCGCGTGCATGCGTGCGTATCAAAATGTTATACATGTAAACTGAATCAATAAATACAATATATGTTATGTTCATTACGTTTAGCACAAATCCATATGACCACACACTTTCTCACTTGAAACAAATACTTCCAAATAAACATGACATAGACACCGTATTACATTTCTTCATGACATTATGGTGACTCGTATGACAGCGACATTATTGTCTTAATAAGAGCTGCCGACCCCAATTTGTAAAAGCTATATGATTGTGGGTTCTTTTTGTACAAAATTAATTACTATAAATACACATTTTTGTATGTATTGGTGATCTGTTTTATATACGTATGCAATTGATGTACTTACAACATACCTTGGGGGTAAACAATTATAAATATTATGGTTATGGTTATTATGGTTGTATGTGTGCATGTGTGTGATAGTATAAATTTTTTATACATTACATATACGTAATCCTTATATATGTGGAATCACACAAAACCCACCAGCTAACCGCAATCGCGGGCGCATTCCTAGTCTTACAAACAGAATCCTAGGTTAATGATAACGCTCTCGTTGGCTCTTAGGTCTGCTGCTGTATATCAACGTTGGCGACCCGTTTATGCCGAAGACAGTATTGCCAATCAGACATGCACTTGAGCACACCTACACAGCAACTCTCCGGGTCGTTGTCATGAACAAATTTGGTGCATCTGACTTTATCGAAATACCAGTTGACGTGCTGATAGTTTACATTAATATCATTTTTAATCACTGGGGCTATGAGATTCCGTAAGCAACAAATGGTCGGAAGATCAGACCTCACTAGCTGTATCCAACACATCACAAAGATCAACAAACGTCACGACGACGACCATGGAATGGTACTGATGGCGGCCATCGTTATTTCAAAATGGCCGTAAGGTGGTGTCACTGTTAAAAAGAAATATATAAACGACTGTGGGCGTCGTATTTCCCCTCCACTCTTGGCACCCACAGTAACGGGTACATTCAAATATGCAATGCACTGAGTAATTTGACAGGCATAGTATGTCATATTTATTGGAGGGAACTACGTTTGAATCATGGGAGTCATTTATAAGTAGACACCAGTAACTTCGTCGTCGCTAGTTGCTTTGATCATCTACATGCCTCATAATACAAGATAGCCTAGGAGATTACTGTTTGGAGTAAACTATACCGACTCCAAGCAAAACATAAAACTCGAAATACAATTTTCAGCTGGCACGCCCTAAACTGGGACTGGACAAACTAGGTGACATCGGTAGCAGTGACGAAAACTATATGATGCAAGACTTTATAGACAGAGGAAACATTCAAGGTATTTATGCATTACATGTGTGATAAAATAAAGGTTGGTCGCGGTAACCGCGGAGACCAGATTGACGCGTTAATGTTAACAATGCATCCCGTACTGTATTTGTTTGTTGACGGTTGTATTTTTTTTAAACATTGCCATGCTACCGTCAAACTCGAAATAATAGTATGTGTGATGTTCATTGTAATTCTGATTAGAGTATTACTAAACCGTGCTGTTTGGCGTACGTAGTTGCGTAGTAACGTGCTAAATCTGGTTATTATAGTCGATGTAATCGCAATGCGCGTTGCGGCAGTGAATAAAACAGTTTTTTGTTCGAATCATAGACCCCCTATTCTGAAGTTAGGAATCTCGTGGACCCTATACAACACGACAAAATATCACGGTATGGATTATATGATTGCGGTTACATTTGAGGTGTGACAGATTATGGTTATCATACAACAGCAGCACGGAATAAGCATTTGTATATATATATATATATATATATATATATATATATATATATATATATGTGTGTGTTATGTGTGTGTGTGTGTGTGTGTGTGTGTGTGTGTGTGTGTGTGTGTGTGTGTGTGTGTGTGTGTGTGTGTGTGTGTGTGTGTGTGTGTGTGTGTGTGTGTGTGTGTGTGTGTGTGTGTGTGCGTGCGTGAGTTGTAATGGACAATATATATATATATATATGATCCACTTGACTTATAATTGACGTTTTCTTTGTAGGAGTTTGCGCTTTGGCCGTTGCTTATGTGCCCATGATTAAGAAACTTTCGCTTACAAATGAAAGTTCGGCTGCTGATGTGTGTACAATCGTATGTCTTTTGCATAGAAATACACTGTGTGTCCTGTACTTAGTAATGCACAATATGGAGAGTATCTATAGTGTTTGAAATATCCACGTTAGGATGCAATGATGAAACCACACACACACACACATACACACACGCACGCACGCACGCACGCACGCACGCACGCACACACACACAGACACACACACACACACAACATACATATATTATATATATATATATATATATATATATATATGATATATATATATGTATATGTATATGTATATGTATATGTATATGTATATGTATATGTATTATGTATATGTATATTATATATATATATATATATATATATATATATATATATATTATGTATATACCTGCAACCTGTCCGGGATTCAAACTAATAATTATATCCAAGTATATATATATATATATATATATATATATATATATATATATATATATATAGACAGAAAGAGAGAGAGACAGACAGACAGAGAAATGGAGGGAGAGGGAGAGAGAGGAGAGGTATACATAACAACTGTGCGTGAATGCGTGTGGGTGTATTGAATGAGTTATATCAAATCGATATTTCTAAGCTATTATCTATGTTCAGTTCCAAGAGCGTCTCACAAAATATGTAACAAGCCTGAACAACACAGATTTATTCACGGTGTACGTAAAGGGAAGCGCTTTAACCGAGCTTAGCGCAACCAACGTGACGTCTGGCGCAGACGAACAGGTAACTACTCTATCTGTTACAATGTAAGTACGCTACGTGTAGCAATGTAACGCCGCCATGTGTAATAGTCTAACTCCGCTACGTGTAAAGTAGCCCGCACACCGCGAAAACTCGCCCACGACGCGCAAGACCGTCCCGAGGCGTGTTGAGCGCGTCGTGAGCGCGTCGTGAGCGCATCGTGAGCGAGTCTTGAGGATCAAACATATTTGATTTTTCGGAACCGCCTTGAGGAGTTTTGACCTCATCTTGACCTCGTCTCGACCGCGTCTTTCTCAAAACTTGGTTGAGACGAGACACAAAAATCCCATTTGCCAATGGGGAGCGGGCCTGAAGTCACATGATACATCGTACAAAGTTGAATATGGCCGATACTTGGTAATAATAAGTTAAAGTTCGCCTAATAACATATTGGCAAACATTCCTGCTATTGTATGACGTAGCTGATAAGCGTTATGCCAATCATGTTTTAAAAGAATGGGCATTTCTGGGCATTGCGGAGGTAATAAATATAACAAGTAGCATATGTGTACAATTTACAATAGATATTCCTAACCTGAAATTATAAGACGCCGGTATCATACTGGTGTAACAGCAATCATGGGTCTAGTGGCGTTTTGCCATTTTTACTCAAACGTCTTATCAAATTCTATAGTAAGACGATATTTAGAAGCTAAGTCTGTAACATATATCATGTGTCGAGATGAAACAGTTGGAGATCACACCGTGTGTATATATATATATATATATATATATATATATATATATATATATATATATATATATATATATATATATTTTTTTTAAAAAATATATATATCATTGTTTTTATGTTTGCCAAATTTTACCAAGAAAGATATATTAAATGTGATGTTTTCAGCACAATGCCATAATTCTGGTTCATGTGACCATATTAATTTTATAATTACACAGGGATTGTCCAACAGTACGTATTTTGACAAATATAATCCACCTTTTTCAGCACAAGGGGTGAAGACAAAAATGGTTTCTCTTCGCACTCAGTTTAGCAATTATGCTTTCCACGTTGGCCACATGAGCGCGCGAATCGACCCGTCTTTAGTGCGTTGTGACTCGCTCAAGACTCGACTTCAAGACTCGCTCAAGACGCGGTCAAGACGCATCGAAAACGCATATTGAGCGCGTCGTGAGCGAGTCGTGAGCGAGTCTTCTCGGTATGCGGGCCGCTTAACAATGTAACTCCGTTGCTTGTAACAATGTAACTGCACTACGTATAGTAACGTAACTATGTAAAGAGTAACAACGTAACTCCGGTACATGTACCAACGTAACTGCGCTACGTTTAATAATGTAAGTGCGCAACTTGTAGCTACGTAACTCCGCTACGTTTAATACTGTAAGTCCGCTGCATGTAACAATATAACACCACTACATGTAACAGTGTAACTCCGCTGCTTGTAACAACACTACTCTGCTACGTGTAGTAACTAACTCTGCAATGTGTCATAGCGTAACTCCGCTAACAATGTAACTCCGCTACGTGTAATAACGTAACTCCGCTACGCACAACAATGTAACTCCGCTACACTTAACGTAATTCCGCTACATGTAACAAGGTGACTCCGGTATATGTAACAACGTAACCTCACTACCTTTAATAATGTAATTCAAGTACGTGTAATAATGCAAGTCCACTACCTTTAACAATGTTTCTCCGCTACACGTAACAACGTAACTCCGCTATCTGTAATAGCGTAAATCTGCTACAAGTAACAGTGTAACTCCTCTACGTGTAACAATATAACTCCGTTACGTGTAATAACGTAACCGCGCAACGTGTAGCAAGCAACTGCGCAACGTGTAGCAATGTAACGCGCGTGTAATGATGTAGCATCGGCGCTATCTACAGCGACCTATCGGAATAATATTGGTTCTCTCTGTACCTGACTTACCTTGTTATAAACAAATTCGGTGGCAATACGTCAGACCAACTATAACAAAAACGATCTAATTTCTAGCTGTCGAAACAGCAGACATGTGTCTTCCTAATATCATGGATGTCAATCAGTTTCGTGGCACCGATCAGTTATACCCCAGTCATAGTGTCAAGCAAACGTGGAACAACGTCGCTAAAGCGTGATCAAACGTGACACCACGTGAACTGGAATTTATTATTTTTGAACATCTTCAAATTTCTGTTACGTTTCCCCACAACGTCCCACAACGTACTACAACGTGTCAACTACGTGGCATAACGTGGCTACAACGTAAATACATAAATAAATAAACTTATATAGCGCCAAATCTAGCTAAAAAACTATTCAGGGCGCTTTACATGTACATATCCTTAAAAAATAATTACCCAACGTATAACTAAAAATAATTAACTGTAATTATATAAAAGTGCATAAAGACAGACTCATAAAAACATTATAGATACATATAGAAGGCTAACAAACAAATACAAGAGGTCATTTAAGTTAGAAGTAATGTTCTCTTCGATGCATTGTCTCTTCATTTAATTATATTATTACTACATCAGCCAAAATATTGTCTAAAATATAGCGTCTGTATCAACGTAGATAAACGCACGTGGCGTCAACGGGACACAATGTGGCACCCTGCCGAAATTTGCATATTTGTTTTTGCAGAACGTGGCGATCAGAAACGGGGCACAACGGCGCGGCCAAAACGTATCATAATGTCACGTTTTGGCCGTGACACTATGACTGGGGCATGCCCCAGTCATAGTGTCACGTTTTGGCTGCGCCGTTGTGATAATGCCCCACGTTGTGCCACGTGCTAGCCACGCTGTCGCCTCCTTGTAGTCCCGCTGTGAAAATCAAAATCGGGTTATGCCTCGCTGCCGCCACGCTATAGCGTCACTGTTGCCACGTTGTGTCACGTTTTGCCACGTTATGCCTCGCTGCCGCCACACAGCATAGCGTACCACAACGAATCGTGACGTACCACAAAGTAGCAGACAAAGTTATGTCACTTTTGATCACACTTTAGCCACGTTGTTCCACGTTTGCTCACGTTGTAGTCACTTTATGCCACGTTTCGAAACGTAGCTTAACGTGACGGCCAAAACGTACCTACTTACCAAATACGTTTATAACAATTATTAGCAGTCAACAGAATAAGTTAGCAAAATGCATAGGCATGCATAGTAACACACTAAGTTAGTGGGACTGTAAATATATCTTCTCCGAGGTGTCAAGGTTTACACGACTTTTTCTATTTATATATTCGCTCTTTTGAACAATAATTGCTAGTATCTGAGTTACCGATTATAGGCGCAATAAAAAGAGTTATTTAAATTAGTATCAATTACGCCCTAATGTTTCCAGTGGACAAATTGCATGATCGGGCATTGGCAGGGGGAAGCTATTTGCGCTGTTCTCACGGGTGAATCAGTCGCGATTGGATAAGTCAATTAACTAATTATATGGTGCTGACTTCCGTACTGAGCGCTGGGGATTTGCCAGGGGCAGTTTACATGACAAACATCCATGGCCTGTGAGGAGGAAATTAAAATGTCAGCGGTACTTAGAGGTTTAACAGCAAATTATTGTAATGATGAAACTTATTGTCAGTGTTTTGTTGTTCCCTCGGGAACGAGATCAACTGGTTAAGCTATATGAGATTAATTGAAAAAAGCTGCAATATTAAACTGGAATTACGTTCACTTTTCAGCTTGAAATCGCAACGAGTATATTCAACATGTCGCAGTATCTATTGGGATCGCCGCTGAACGAAAGTTTTGAAGGCACTGGCTGCGACAGTCAATCAGCGTTTGTGACGAAAGTTGCCAGGTTGGGTAATTAATTCCATGAAACATCTATGACTGCTACCATAGACGATAATGCATTTTGACGAAAACGTATTCAGTTTTCTAATAATAAAATAATAATATGCTTTCGGGAATTTTTTTTGTTTTCTAGTAATATAATAATAATATATTTTATTTAATATAGCGCACATCCTTAATAGTTCGTGATATTTCACAACATGTTACTATTATATGAAATGGATAATATTACACAAAGATAAGACTACTAATATTTTTTAAATAAATAATAAAAACATATGTGTATATATTAATAACTAAAATAACATAGTAGTCATGAGATAATAATAATCAATCTATTATATATATATATATATTTATATATTCACTTAATATGTATATAATATATATATATATATATATATATATATATATATATATATATATATAATACAATACATAATATAATATATTATATTTTTACACACATATATATGGCTTTATATATATATATATATATATATATATATATATATATATATAATGATACATATAACTTATATATATAATATATATATATATATATATATAATAACAAAGTAAACTTTATTTTCTTACACGAATATAAAAATTAAAACAACAACACATAAAATGTCCATTACAGTTTAAACTTAATTAAGTATAGTAGCAATAACAACAAAGTGTGACCTAATTAGTTTGCTTATATATATATATATATATATATATATATATATATATATATATATATATATATATATATATATATATATATATATATATATATATATATATATATATATATATATATATATATGTGTGTATGTGTTTTGTGCATATATATATATATATCCGTCACTTGACCGTTGCCATTCCAAGTAAAAAAGCTACTTCATACCTATTTTTGACGGGGAAGGAATAAGCTTTCCAAAAATTAGTGACGAGGCCATTTTGTTAAAGGGATACTCCAGTCAGTGAGAGATTCACTTATTTCTGTATACTATATTGGTAGTGCATAGTAAATGTGCACAAAGACCGTTAATAAACAATTAATTATAGTATAATTGTACCAGAAACACTCCATGTTGGATTCATGGCGCTGCCATCTTGAGACTTATGCGCCAGTGACGTAAACCGCTTATGTCACTGGCGCAAACTACTCGTATAGCATACTTTATACATGGAGAGAACAATTGCACCAATTATGTAGTTTTCTATATGATTACTATTTGCTCCAATGCTAATATATATATATATATATTATAATTTACCCCGTAAGCTGGTACAAGTTGCCCTGTATCGGGTAAATTGTAGGACACCTCATATAATTCATTATACTGCAAATACGTAATAAGCCAGGAATTAATTATGCAATAATTTTCTGCGGGAGATATGTGGGGACACTTTGGCATGAAAAGAGTTTCGATCGGTTAAGAAACCCACCGCAATCCTGAAATATGTAACTGTTGTTGCAACTACTCCAGTCTGCCTTACGTTTAACATATGCACCAACTAAGGCATTGTAACACCAATACTGTGTATCGAGCAATTGACACTTACGTAGTTAATGCTCACGGCGCTCTGCCTAAGTTCCGGTTTGCTGTAGTTGCTATTGACCATGCAATCGTGAATAATTCGACTTTACACCTGTGTAACTCACTTAACTCGTTACATTTACACCTGTGTGACTCACTTAACTCGTTAACTTTACACCTGTGTGACTCCCTTAACTCGTTAACTTTACACCTGTGTGACTCACTTAACTCGTTACCTTTACACCTGTGTGACTCACTTAACTCGTTAACTTTACACCTGTGTGACTCCCTTAACTCGTTAACTTTACACATGTGTGACTCACTTAACTCGTTACCTTTACACCTGTGTGACTCACTTAACTCGTTACCTTTACACCTGTGTGACTCACTTAACTCGTTAACTTTACACATGTGTGACTCACTTAACTCGTTACCTTTACACCTGTTTGACTGCACTTAATTCGTTTTTACATACACCATAACTAAATATCTATATCATAAAAAGTTATGAAAAAACATAATCTCTGACTTCGTAGCAAAAGTCATGTATTTTCTAAGACATTAAAATATAAACAATTATATATTATAGTTTGGAATAAAAAGTGTGTGTCACTGTGTATGTGCGTGCGTACATAATATTATTCCATAGATTACGTGTTATGTTTCTGTGAATGCGTGCATATGCTTGTGTACAATGGGCTATATAACATGTTCACATGAACACGTTATAATATATTTTTGCAGTGTTGTCTACAAAAGCTCTGCTCAAATACTGGACAAGATCCAAACGTTAAAGTATTCTGTTGAGGATATACAAACGGTAAAGAATGTATGCATTGTGTGTGTGTGTGTGTGTGTGTGTGTGTGTGTGCGTGTGCGTGTGCGTGTGCGTGTGCGTGTGCGTGTGCGTGTGCGTGTGCGTGTGCGTGTGCGTGTGTGTGGGCGTGCGTACGTGTGTGTGCTTACAAAATGGCGAATGCGACCGTGACATGTCGTCGTCTACCTATTTTGTTGATATCTTTGCAACAAAATGTCTTTAAAACTGTTAAGTGAGAGCTGTATGCAGAAAAGGTTGTTCTTGTAGATAGCAAACACGTTCTCAAAGAAGCTGTGTATGATTGGATGCATACTTGGATTGCACATTTGTTTTTTTAACATGCTACCATGAAACTGCCGCAAAATATTCCTAAATATACTCTTATTAAAAGTGTTTGTTGTCAACAACGATTGCCTCATGTCAAGTAGATGTCATGCACAATTGAATTACATGCGATTCTAACTCAAAATTCGCGCATAAACGTAACTATTTCCCAGTTTTAATCAGGTCCCAGATGTCACAATCTTTTAAACATAGATTCTACTCTACTAGGTATGACACCATTTCGGTATTCATATGGAATTACTTATCTCATATGGCATACACCTATCAAAAATGATGAATCAAATCAAATTTTATTTCGCAACAACAACATTACATTCCACATAAGCAAGCACAAAGAAAAGTATTGTTACGTGGTGGTCACACACATTTTGTGCAGTTTTCCTGTGACCCCAAAACATAAACTTCGAAATTATATATATATATATATATATATATATATATATATATATATATATATATATACTTATACACGTACACTCATTTGCATGACCACGGATTGGGGGAATTTGAGAAATGTGATTAATACTGATTAATAGCGCGTGAGTTGATATGTTGACATTCTTGTGACCTGATTATTCTCCAGAGGGAAACACTGTCCCAGCAACTCATGGAAACCTTCGAAAACATAGCAAAGACTGTCCTGCACACAATGGTACCCGGATACAGAGTCACTACGATCGAAACAAGCAGCAGTGTCATGGTACTGAGTAAAAATCATGCACAAAGGATTTTCGACCACATCTTCCACTTGCCTGCAGACGACGATCATGGCGTAGGCAGCATTGTGCATCTAAAGAATATGTCGGTGGCGGAACTTGATGATCAACCAGATTACCTCTTAAACATGCAGGTATGTAACGTATGCCAGATGACTGCACGTTCTTTACTATATATTAAATGTTTATGCAAGGATACAAAGGTAGTAGCAAACAAATGTTTTGTGCGATGTATCACAATAAAATAATAACTTATATTGCGTTTGATCTTTCCTAGATTCACCAACTAAAGAAAAACCCGTTTGCGTGTAATGATTCGTCAAAGCAAGTGACGTCATCATCTGTAGTCGTCGTGAAAACGTATCACAAATCTGGCAGCTCCATGGAAAGCGAAAAGGCGTCTCTACGGATTAGTTTCCCAACAGTTTATCAAGGTGAGATATCACGCTATGTGTTACGGATTCAACTAGTTTAACATTTTCCTCGTCGTTTTGACTGCTATTAGCAATCTTCTTAGACATCTACCGAATCTGAATGAGAAGTAAGTAAAATATACATCATATTTGTATATGTATATATATTTTATACACACACATATATATATATATATATTATATTAATAATAATAATGTATTTATATATATATATATATATATATATATATATATATATATATATATATATATATATATATATATATATATATATATAATAAAGTATTTATATAGCGCAGTAAATCCAGGTTACACTGTTCGAAAACCCTGTTACAAAACAAAAATAGCATTAAGTACATTTAACATTATAAAAAGGTGGCATCAAATGTCCAATTAAATTATCATTAAGAAATGGTTATTTTAAAAACATTTAAAAAGACTATAAAATTTAGATAATAAAAACGTCGGATATAAAAACTTAATAATATAAAATTAATAAAAGCATCAAAAGTTCATGAATAAAAGGCTCGTTTGAATATATGAGTCTTCATAAGTGTTTCAAAGTGATGTAAAGTCACATTGGCGCATATCGTGTGGAATAATTGTCCCTAGACGAGGAGCAGCGACGGAGAAGGCTCTGTCACCGTACAGACTACACATGAGCCATATATATATATATATATATATATATATTATATATATATATATATATATTTATATATATATATATACAATATAAATTGCGAATGTTCATTAATTCTACTGTAATATGAGTAGTTCGTATCTCAATTACACTTGTCCCTTGTACTAGTCATACTGTTGCTGTATATAATTCCATATGCTTTGTATACTATATATCCACACGTGTGGTCCCCGGCCTTGTTTATTAACACCAAAATAAACTAATTATAATGTATTGGCGCCAGAATGGGGTGAGGGCAATCTTTTGATGGGGGCTGAAGATAGAAATTTCCCCCAGTATTTAGTGCTACATTTATATTTTGTCATGACTATGTGCGTGGTGACTGGATATGTTTAGATGTTTAGTCCCTAATATTAAGGAGATCTGGTGGATTTAAGTGAATTTGACTTTTTTAGGCTGAGTGCAAACAACAACGTGGTGGTAGAAATCGATGTATTTGCAGAGATTCAATATGGGTTGGTTGACTTGCCTCAAGCGTGGTGCAAATCACGATCATAAACATTAGGTGTCGCGCTTACATATTTCCGGTCGTTGTAAACTTTCCGATTGACGTTTCTGCGCATGCGCGATAAATGTAAAATCACCAATGTGCAGCAAAACTACAAAGTATTTTTTGTTTAAATGCCATGGGCTGTTCGATAACTCTTCTGTGATGATCGCTGTGAAGAGTTGCTTAACATTTCGTTCAATACAATAAAATATTACATTTGTTTAAATCACTGTCAATGATTATGGCGCACTACAGTCACGTGATTTACGCTTGGTATCAAACATGCTTCAAAACTTGTTTGCCTCGTGTTAATATGCGACAAATAACTTTGTTGAGAAGTTATATACATCGTAACGAACAACCCGTAGTATTTATACCGTAAATCCTTTGTTCTTTCACTGCACATTGATGACTTTACATTTAACACGCATGCGTAGAAAGGCCAAAGTTTCAGAAAATGTACAATTGACTAAAATCACTTTTTTTCTCCCTCACATCGTCAATTATTAAGTCAGTCTAATGAGATTGTCGTCATATATTGACACCGCTACGTGCTTTTAGGACATTAAATTTGATAACATTGTTAATTTGTAAAATGGCAAAATGTGGCGGTAAAATGCCACAAATGGCCAAAATTACCCTTCCAATTGAAATTTCCCAGGTTTGACTCAGTGCCATACAAAAACTGTGTTCTATTTATTTGTCTGCGTTCACTGGACAAATGCAGTACCTATTGGGAATAGACAATAGAACACGTATGTTTAAAACTTGAGGAATACAAAATGTACACATCAATTTCTACAGTAACCAGTTTTTGCATGTCCAGCGTCATCGGTTTATAAGGATCAATTACATAAATGTACTATTATCTCTGTATGATACCTATACGTGTATGCTCTTCCTACATCTAAATCAAATGATATGCAAAAGAAAATATAGGTTTAAACCAAAATTTTACGAAAATACAACACGTTTATATTAAAAAAATATGGTGTTGCGTTTTAGCTGTGTCCAGCGTCATATACAGAAACGGCTGCCTTCAAAAAAAAAACATACGTCGTTTTTATTTTTACATATTAACCAGCAACAACACTGCTATATCTCCATCAATGGCAATAGCAATATTCACAATATTTCTTGCTCAAATGAGGACAAAACCGACATTGGAGCGTGTCCAGCGCCATTGCGTACCCAGCGTCATATGTTATAAGAACATAACAATGTGTCGTCTTCTCTAAGTACAACATGTGTGGTTGTTTGTTTCTTTCAGAGAAATCCTGGTGGTGAAGATGACGTTTCCTAAGCTGCATTCATCAGCAGCACAAGAATTAGCAGCTGATGTGACAGCTGAACGTCGTGCTTGCTGGAAAATTAACCAAGAAGAAGAGATCATCTGCCAAAAAGACGGTTATTGCCTTGAAGATAAAGACGAAGAGGCCGCAAAGACGTGCATAGGTTTTGGAGAAACAGTTAAGCCACACTACCCGAAATGAAAAAGACTATTCAGGACAAGCAAGAGCTGGTATGACCAACGTTAACACGATTTTGTCAACGCCGGTGCGCCGTGCTGACACAATAATGAAGAAGGACGGATTGAATCCTTCGCGAAACAAAGAAGTGAGAAAGGTTATCGCTGCCCATTAATCACTGGTAATGAAATTGCAAAAAATGTCAGTCAGTAAAAGGCGGTCACTTTTCATTGGACATCACCTAAAGAGAATTCGGGCAGGAAGCATGGTCGCGAGGAGGTTGTATCTAGACCGACGATATAATATTTAAATTCATTTATACATTAATGGACCATGCAAATTTCATAATATATATATATATATATATATATATATATATATATATATATATATATATACATACACACATACATATTATTACACATATTCTTGCATGTTTAAAGTTGTTTCCTTGTATGTCTTGTAATTCGTAATTGATGATAATGGTTGTGTTTATGTGTATGTGTCCAGCGTCACCGCAGAGTGTCCAGCGTCATCAGTTGTTAAATGAAAAATAATATGTACGTACGGTCGATATGCTGGCGACAATAATTTATTTTGGAACTATTGTGTCATTTCTCATTATTGACATTGACATTCAAGGAGTATAATAAATATATGTATTAATGTTGTACCTAAAGCGTTGTCGTTCTAGTTGTTAATCAAAATACACAAAGTATGTATGTCACTACGAACTATAACAAATTCAATATAAACATTATTGTCCATGTAGGTGCATGTTTAAAATCGCATGAGTACTTGTTTTGTAATTTCCGACGAAGGATAACGATTGTGTTCAATTAAAGCTACATTGCGTGCTCAGCGTCATAAACACATACCAACCTTGTAGGTCACAGTTTACGTACTGTCGATTGCAGGACGCCTGTGACAGTTAGCATTGATAAATATAAATGATCGTGGTTACGGGTTATGCACAAACAATAATTCTACATGCTTTTCTGAGATAACTGCACTAATTGAAAATAGACCGTTCCAAGAAACAACAGTGTGCAAAAACTATCACCTTAGTAACAAAATGATAAACAATGTTTCTAAGGCAAATTGAATCGTCTAACCCTTGATATTTATTAAACGATATGTACTCTAAATAACACAAGAATATTTTTCAGTTTATATTTAACTAACTACTCAAACTGTACGCTCTGTTGTAATTTTTCGTTAATGACACTGGACACGCGACTTTGAGTAACTGTCATAACAAAAGTAACACATATTTCACTCAGCCGTTTATGTGACATATGCCACAATATATGTACAGAGAGAATATTTTGTTTAATTGTTCAGAATAAAACATATATTTTTCGACCAGCTAAAACCCAATTGTACATTTTGGGGGACTTTGGCCCAGAAACGTCAATCGGAACGTTTATAACGCCGGGAAAATGTAAGCGCTATACCGGCACAGCCCACGAAATGTTAATTTTGAGGACCAACATTTCATCGAAACCTACAAAAATCACCTGATAACATTCCATTTTACTGCAGTCGTTTTGCAAGCTCGTCTGAACTGACTGTTTTACACACACATTGTCGTGCTTTAATAGTTAGATTGTTTTAGTGCAGAGAGAATGCTGCGCTAGGAGGATAACATTTATGTACATCCAATTACCAATCACCAGTCGTGACTATTGCACTTGAATTAAGAAAGTAATACTGGCGGTGTTTCAGATCAGGCCAACGGAACAGCGACTCTCAGTTTACCATACACGGAAGGCCGTACCAGCGTGGAACCAGACGATCTGAGAATCGTATCACTTCCTGTTTTCACCAACAAGCGCTACCACATAAGGATAACGACAGCCGCCAGAGTGAAGTTCGTTCTGGTTGTGAAGGCACGCAAGGCCCCGGAGATGGAAGACTTCTATGGCGGCCATCTTATCGATCGGGAGGCGACTCTCCTTCTAATCGACTTCATCGAGGAGAACGTGACGGCGAGCAAACACCACAACAGCGCTACCGGTTTGGAGTACATCGTAATAGACAGCAACAATGCCACTGTGAATCTATTTGGTACTGTACGCGGCAGCGAAGATTACATCACGTTGTACTTCGGTTTAATGCCACAGGTACACGATCGGTTACTCTGTGAGCAGTGCATGGCTGAAACGAAAATGGCAAATCAGTGTGGATTCTGCCCAGGAGGGGCTGGAGAGTCGAATCGTACTGGTTCTGATGAGAACATGAATAGAAACGTGAATGTCACAATCCTTCTGTTTGTGGCCGATTGTATGTATTGGAACGGCAAGAAGAAGGCATGGCGGAATGATGGATGTAATGTAGGTGTATTGTAATTCATTTTACTGTACAGTTGAATACTTTTACATACTTGGAACATATACAAGAATGTGTACTATCGAACAACGTACTGTTTAAAACAACATATGTTGCTGACACTACACATCCCATGTATATTGTAATGTTTACTTTACAGTTTTTGTTCTTCTAGGATATGACATGTGCTATTTGATACTATGTATTGAGATGCTTTATAATTACACTGCATTAATATGACTATTCATTGAGCCATGAGAAAACAACATACACTAATGTTAAATGCATATTTGAACGTTAATTCCAGCCTACGACATTACGGGAAAAATTGTTTTACTAACAATAATACTATTGTTAAAATAGTGGGGACACGTATGTACTGCCAAGTACCGACAGTAACTGCCCTACCCATCACGACACTTGTTGCTAGTTAAAAGGTGTTTACAGCAAATGAATGACCCATACCAGACACAGCTGAATAAATTGACGGTGGTGATGACAGGCAACTTCTGACTTCATGAAGACACTTTTTCGTCAAATTCGAGCATCGAAAATGTGCAGGTCAATACACATTCAACGACTTGACGGACATAATTATTGCTAGGCAACACACCACGTGATGGATAAGTCAGTTGAATCGTTCCTCGTTGTGCATGCAGGTACATGACTTGGAATCAACTCCGGCTTACGTCACTTGCATCTGCAACCACTTGACCGTGTTCGGTGGTCAATACTTTGTACCGCCAAACAAAGTGGACGTGTTCAACTTCAGCCTGGTCTGGGATCTATTTCGCCAACCTATCGTTCTGATCGTTGTTCTCTGCGCCTGGTGTATCTACATCGTTTTGCTGTTGTGGGCCCGTAGCAAGGACAAACAGCACATGACCAAAGTAGGCGTCCACAACTATGCTGTGTACATCAACGTATGTATGGTGGAGGGTCTGCGTTACCAATAGTGTGTCGGTGTTTATGGCATCGAAAGCAACCGATTGTATTCAGTTTGATTCTGCGTTCGAGTGTGCACTGCGTGTACGCATGTATATATGCACGCACGCACACACTTGGGTTGAAAACCATGTTTACAAGCGTGTGTGCGTTTATGTATGTATGTATGTGGCGGTCCCTTGAATATTGGGCCGTCCTTTGCATTAACTAGTTCTGCCATGCTACGTATGAACTTACTTTATGTTACAAAAAACCGTGACCAATCCAACACCTGTTTCAGCGCCGGGTGACGTATCTCACTGACAACCCCGCCGACGCTGACTACTTCTATCTCATTGCCGTTCTCACTGGCTGGACGAAGAATGCTGCGACGACTGCATCGGTAGCTATGTACCTGATCGGCGAGGAAGGCACCTCTGCCACGCACGTGCTGGAAGACAAATACGTCGAGCTGTTTCAAATAGGCTCCGAAGACTGGTTCGTTGTTGCTGAGAAGGCTAGTCTTGGTAAACTCAAGTCACTGGTCGTGTGGCACAATTGTTCCGGCGACATCCCTACGTGGTGAGTGCTGAAGTATGCAACACGTGACCTGGTTGCTTAGCAAACTCAATCAATCAATTAAAGAATGGCTGCCCGAACGCGTGCTTTCCGTCGTATATATTCTTGAAATCCTTCTTTCAGTGCATTATCTTTAACCAAAGGGAAAGGGTTAAGGTGTCAGATGTATGCAATAAAGTTTATTATGTGATACCACGCCGCAGTAGTAAGTCATATAATTAACCTTGCTCAACATTCTTCTTCTGCTATTCCGTGAGCATCGTAGACACACGTTGAGGGACACGGTGGATGCCTTCGCAACCATGATGTGGTAGCGCTGTCAGTCTTCCACCACGCGCAGCAACCGGACAGTGAGCTGTTTGGTCCAGTGTTTAATATTGTCCAACCAGGACTTCATTGGTCTGTCTCTGGTTTATTTACCCTCTACTGTGCCTTGCAGAATGATCTTGGCCAGGGAGTCCTGACGGGAGATGTGGCCATACAAAGCCAGTTTCCGTCACTTAACCGTGGCAAGGCGAGGTTCCTAGCTGCCAACGAAGTTGGTGACTTGTTGTCTGACGAACTCACTCGTCCTGTGCTCTGTGTATGAGATGCGCTGAAGTCTTCTGTAGCACCCGTTGCTCGAATGCCTGGATTCTCGTCTTCAGATCGGCTGTGAGGGTCCAACTTTCGCATCCGTATAACTGGATGGAGACGACTAGGGACTTGAACTGTTTCAATTTTACTGGAAAGCTGATGGCTTTGTCTTGCAGATGACGTTGACTCTCGTCATGGCCGACGCGGCCAAACTTAGTTTTGTCTTCACCTCTTTTGTTGAGCTGCCTACCTTTGTTAAGGTGGATCTAAGGTACTGTCCAGTTCTTCACGTTTCTGCCCATTCAGCGTGACGGAGGTTGCTGCTTCCTGGGTGTGGCTATTCACCATGACTGCTTTTTCAGAGCTTACTTACATTCCGTATGCTCCTGCTGTTCTTTCCAATCTGTTGGTGAGATCCTGGAGTTCTGCTTCGCTGCCTCCCGTGAGGTCAATGTCATCTGCAAAGCGCAGATTGCACAGCGGCTGCCCTCCGATGGAAATGGAGGTGTGGAGGGTCCCCTGCATGATGTTCTCCAGATAGATGTTGAACAAAATTAGACAGAGGACGCCTCCTTGGCGAACTCCGACTGAGGTGTGGAAGAAATATCCCTGTATATATTTTGGAGAATTGCGCTGCTTGATTCTTCATACAGTATTTTGGTGACCTCAATGATGTTAGTGTCGAAGTTGAAGTTCTTCATGACTTGCCACAGGCCCTCGAGCTGTAGACGATCGAATACTTTCTATCAGCAGTCTTATGTTGAAGATTTGTTCAACTGTATTCCTTTTCGGTCGAAATCCTGTCTGTTCTTCTGCTAGGATTCCCTCAGCCTTCCCTTTCCTTTGGGTTTGAAGAACCCTCAACATCACTTTGCTGGGGTGACTTATTAGACTGATAGTCCTGTAGTTCTGACATAGCCCCAGGTTTCCTTTCTTTGGGATGGGCATTATGAGGGACTGGGTCAATTTTTTTCGGCCATTGTTTAGTTTCCCATATCCTCTGGTAAATTGTTGTCAATAGCCTAATGAGCTCTGGCCCTGCATGTTTCAAGAGCTATCAATCCAGGTGCATCAAGTCAATCCGATTTCAGGTATCTCAACCAGATCACGGTGCGCGACACACAGACGGGCGACATCTGGCACTTCGTGTGCGACCAGTGGCTGACTCCGGAGAACGACAACGTCGTGCGCCAGTTGGAGGTGAACCACACGCCGCCCCTCCGGTACGCCTTCCGCGTGAAGGCGGAGCAGAGCCTGCGCGACCAGCACATCTACCTGAGCATCTTCGCGAGCCCGCCGCTCAGCAACTTCACGCGCGTGCAGCGTCTCTCATGCGCGTTCGCCTTCATCACGTCGTCGATGCTCGTCAACATCATGTTCTATGGAACGCAGAACGCCTTCCAGGCGAGGCTGCTGGTTCCCGTGCTCAATATCACGATGAGCGATGTTTTGATCGGGACGGAGACGGCGCTGATCTGCATGCCGATCAACATGCTAATCGTTGCGATATTCCGCATGGTGACGCCTCGGAGCCTCAGTTTTGACATACGCTCGGGCGACGAAGACGCGTGGCAGATACTGGGACTGGACGACAGCACACTCGGCGAAGACAAATCGAACGAGTTCGTAAATGAAATACACGATACAACATTTTCATTGGCTAAATTGTCGGTAGCTATAAGTGAAGTTCCGTATAACTAAACTCTCTAAATGCTCCTTTACCTTGTTGATCTCAAATTACATTTATTTATGTGTATTTCATGTTTCAATTCTATTGCTGTTACCATCAAAACAAAAATGAAGCTCCACGTTTGCGGAGTGTTGTCATATTCTTCAATTTTAGCGACGTTTCCATAGACGCGATTAGTACGCCATTATATTATTAATAACTTATTAGATTGTCCGTCATATCTATGCAGGTAATACATGACCAACTACCGTTATCGTATATCCATTTGTTGTTCTTTCTTGTTTCCTGTTTTGATGATCAGGCACAGTGCCGTCCACCTATTATACTCCTATTGATCCTTACGCAATCCTCTCATCTAATCCCCTTTCCTTCGTCCTTGATGTGTTCCACCTCTACTTTCCTTTCCAGGTTGTCGGCAGCCAAGTGGCCGTCCTAGGTCATCCCAGTTTTCAAAACACGGACAGAATGTTTTCTTGTACGTTACACATGTTGGCTTTCCATAACATTAACTAATGACAATCTACGTATATTCCCTTTAAGCGACGACACCGAATCGGGTACAAATGTAAGCAAATCGAGTACAAGTGACAGCAAATCGAGTACAAGTGACAGCAAATCGAGTACAAGTGATAGCAAATCGGGTACAAGTGACAGCAAATCGAGTACAAGTGATAGCAAATCGGGTACAAGTGACAGCAAATCGGGTACAAGTGACAGCAAATCGGGTACAAGTGTCAGCACATCGAGTACAAGTGACAACAAATCGAGTCATGACAGTGAAGAGTCCAGTAGTAAACAACTGTGAAAACGAATCATCTTACGAGTCTAACGTTTCTAGCCCAGAAACACGCACAACTCGCAAAAAGACACGTGCACATGTCGTACGACGCTCGACAGTGACTATGTTAAAGAAGATACAAGCCACCGGAAACATGTACGTGTTATTATTCCATACACATCATAATTATGTATACACGATTCAAACATGTCGGTTATTCGTGTATTACCAAAGAATGTCTTTTTATAATGTTGCTTTCACATTCCCACAGTGACACAATAACTATCATTGTATACATAGGCTACCGTCAGGCGCTTTAAGTGTATAAGTTTGGTTATTCTACCTAAAGTCAACAGCTCATTTAAATTAAACACCTATGCGGTGTTAATCGGATGTGTCTAATCTTATTAATTGATATCATGCTATGACTTTTGTACGTGCTGAATGTATGTATACTACCCATCAACTTGTGGTTACTTTTACTTTAGTAGACTAAGACCACATTTCAATTACGTATAGGCGGCCATTATCATGTTTCTTTCATTTCCTACTCAATTTGACCAGACCTGTTAGTAAAAATATCTAGCATGTTTAACCCCTACTGACAAAAGTGCTCTGTAAAATTGGAATACCTCAATTTCCCACAAACCACTTTCCAAACGGAAAATGTTTCGATTGTTTGTCTGATTTTCATTTCTGCTAGAATGAGACAATAATTGTTCGTAATTACACCACCAATCAAAATTAAACCTTTATCGATACGCAGCAAACACCGATCGATGTCTGTCATTATTTGACAGCTATGATGCTGCGCTGCACAAAACGTTCTGGCTATAGACTGTGGTGGATATTTGTACGAGCAGCCTTCGCGCATTCATTGCAGCGTGGCTGGATGCTTTCCAGAGAAGTTGAGATGGTGTTTGATTATACAGGTCTGCCAGGGAGTAAAGTGTATAGACTGAATATTGCGCTATATAAGAACTTAAATCTTTCTACTCACTCAACACTTCATAAGTCCGCACAAAAATCCAAACAAACTGTATATGATATTTCTGTTGAGAATAGTTTCGTCGGGGAATGGCGAACTAACCCTAAATGTGGTCTTTCGTCAGTAAACGCATTGCAATGTTCGCGATTTGAATGATGTGGCACCGGAACTATGTTCAAATAACAAACACAAGTTCCATTAGCAATATCGCAGACACAGTCTGAGTTAACCGCAATACCATTTGATGTTACTTTTCCCCACACTAATTAACTACTCCTTCCCAGCTTCCTTCGAATCTTCCATCTCTTTCTCCTCCATTTAATTTAACTTTTTTATTTTGAACTGATTGGTTGATTTATATAACGCCTACCATATATAATACGGCACCATATTTTTGTTTTCGCGCAGAAATGTCCATTGATGAAGAAAATCAGACACAAGCGAAAATTTACATTGAGTAGATAGAAGCTACCCAAACCAAATGCAGGTTGCACGTAATAATGGTCAACGACACCCAAGTTTGATAAATTATTTCAAATATACCGTGTCTCCGTGCTGATCAAAGCATGGTTACATATCCTGTAAATAGTTAAGGTGTTCCAGCACATTTTAACGTTGCTGATGCTATCCTGTCCCTTTGATCTAGAACCAGCTTGCCGTGGTGGTTTGTCTACATCGCCTGGACGCTAACCATGACCATCTGCTTGGTTGCCTCGTACTTTGTCGTCTGGTATGGCCTCACGTACGGCTACAGCAAGAGTCTCTCGTGGGTCATGTCATTCTTTACCTCAACGGCGCAAAACATTGGGGTCTTTCAGCCAATGAAAGTGGCCGTCTTTGTTGGTATTCTTACCTTTATCTTCCACAGCCCTGTCCAGCCGGCGTCTACTGTTGAACACCTCGTCAAATTCGGTGCGTTTCTTGAAAACTGATAATTTCCGTATGTCATATAGCAGTTAACTTGCCAAAATGACATTATGTTGATCGTTTTGATGGAATGTAGTACACAATTGCACTGGCAAACCTCTATTTGAATGCAATGCATATCATTTTTAACACTTACATATATTACATTCAAACACTTGCGTCTAAATAATGTTAAACATTTGTATTTTTATCATTTCAAAAGACAAATATTTGCTTTTTACATGCTGTTATCTATTAGCGACATTGCATATGAATCATTTCAAACATTTTCATTTAAATGCGCCGATTCGCATTTCAACCCCGGCCTAACTGTTCTGCCTCATCATAACTTTCAGTGACAATTTATTATATTCTTAATTATCAGTAGTAACAATGTCCCTTTATCCTTCGCTAATGTGGTTACATTGGTGCGTGAACACGTTCGGGTCATGGACGACTCAGACGTGTGCAACATTAATACTCAGCGTACATTCGTTTTATTGACGATGAGTTTACTACGGCTAAACCCTTTATGGTTGTTGTACATTGCCTGTACCGTATCCGCACAAATCAACCGCAATCTTTTATCGACATACGTAGACGTACGTTCGCGCACGCAAGCAGACAAGTACAGTTTCATCAGTATTGCACTCATACATAATATATTCAATTCAATATCTTTATTCCAGACTCAGCAGGGCACATACATTTGGTACATGTGGGTCTGAGGTCCCCACGATAACAACAGGCAGACAGTAAATTATGTACAATGTGTTTTCATGACCTACTGCTGTATATATTAGAGAAATGTGTACATGTGTTTCGGTCAAGTGTTCAGATATAAATCTTGTTCTATTGTTTACGTATCCTGGAAGTGAATCTTAAACTTGAAGTTAGAATATAATTTATAATATAGTTAACATACCTATCATGTGTATCTATCAATCTATACACCACATTCCTAATAACTCATTGGCTGCATCAAACAGAGTGAATATCAGGCTGACACTTTCATATGCTGACATACCAATAAACAGCTAAAAAATATAGTGATATGCAATATGTAATATACTTAATGTGGATTCACCAGAGGTGTACCTCATACATGCGAGCAATGCTTCAACATAACATAGGTTGAGCTGAAGTGTTGCCCGCACAATCCTACGCCAAATCTGCCAACACCTTCTGGTTGTAGACAAAGCATCCATACTGAAACACAGGCAAATAGTGGACAAACCAAAGGCGCTCTATTCACCGCCGACGGAGAAGCACGTGCAACAGGCCGTGCAAAGGATGCAGGCGGAAAGGGTCATGTGGAAAAAATTCTGGCAAATGGCGATCCACATTTGTGGAGTGCTTGCGTTGTTTGCCATTTCGTTCGACCACCGGACGCCAATGGCTTTTCACTTGACCTCGGCCATCAAAAATATCTTCGTCGATTCTACGTACACGAACGGCGCCAAGTTTCACAAAGTATGTTGGTTGCGTTGCCGGTTCACGTCTTCGATATAAAGTCCTGTATATTGTTCGCGCTGCTTCGTTCTGTATGTTGCTTGACTTTGGCTGGTGTGGTGTATTTGGCTTACACGCAAAAACAGATAAAAGAAAGGTATTAAATAATGGACTGCGCAAAATGATTCTTTTATACTTGGTTGCCATTTTCTGAAACGTAGATCATTCTTTATTCAAAACATCTTTCAATTAATGAAACAAGCCATTTGTAACCAACTAACATTAAATATATTAATTTCTAGTTAAGATACAATGTTAACTATAATGTATTGATAATAAATTTATAATACAATATATTGATAAGAAATGCTTAAAGAGAACAATAAATGTGGCCTTAGAACTAACACCCCGATTTCTAAGGAAACTATAATATGGCCCTATTGATAATAGGTTTATATAATACATACTAAAGTTTAGTGTAGCTTGTAGATATAATGACTGTAATAATTACACATGTATCGTAGTGCTTCGTTTTTGTTTTTGACTTAATTAAATACCGAAGTGTGGGAGTCATAACGTGCCAGTAGTTATATAATAACAAGAGTGTTTCAGAACCATTAACAAAATATAAACTACTCCTCTTCTGCCTTTCACGCGTTGATAGCCAGTAACGTCTGTTGACATCAACTCTATCGCACCGCTCGTCACGCTCGATTGAAGATGGCACAGCTAGACGGCGGAAGAGACAACCGAAAGAATCGACCCGTCGATGAAAATGACGAGACACCCAACGACAAGACGTTTTCCCTTCATGACCTCACAAACGAAGATAAACCTCACGAACTATTTATTAGTGAAATGCAACACATTTATTTTTCAAAACGGAATGGATTATATTTTAGAGACAATAAATTAGCTTGGCGTGGATGTACTGAGTAGCATTCATAACACTCTTGCTGGTGTGGTTAAAGCCATTTCCCCCAGGTTTAAAGATCGCCGGGCTATACAGAGGGCAGTGCCTCATACAGCGACTAAGGATATCTGGTTCATTGGATTTGATATCGCCAACTGGACTCCGTCAAAAGAACTCGAAAAGATCTTTAAACATAATATCTCAGAAGCCGATGTGACTACCAACGATGCTGATCAGACATCGAGATATATGCAAAGTATGGCATGATTGTAACATACTTCTTCTCAGGCAACGAAAATAATTAACAGTTTCGAAACCAATAATGTAATTTTCGCCCTTCATCTTAATACTAATGAGATCAACAAACTCATCGAAAACACAGCAACTATATCGTTTTATATATTTAAATATTTTTACGTGTACGTAGATTCTACATATCTTGTTATGACATTTATGGATTACTACAATGTGCTCCTAACTTCACCTGACGACAGTGCCTGCTAGTGATTGCATTAACGATACGTAGAATTAAAAACATAGTCTAAATTGTCCATGTGTTATTCCTATGACTGCGTTAACACAGGTGCGGTCGCTGGGTGACATGTGGGCCTACATGAATAGCACCTTGATACCAGGTCTTTCGTACGAGGGAACGAGATACACATTGGACCGGGCTAACGTGCTTGTGGGAGCGGCCAGAATCCGGCAGCTTAGAGCCAGGCCAGGTTTGCCTGAGTGGTATTCTACCAGGGTTTGTGGCGGGTACCTTGATTTAAGTGTATTTTTTGTGCGTGTACCAATTCCACCCACAAAACATGTACTTGTATTTTGCCAGCTACACGTCTCAAACCATCAAGTATATAAATATAATGCTTAGAACTCCCTGTCATTGCCGTGCCATATTTCTAATACATCAAAACAACACATGGATTATGGAATATCGAGACAGTTGGTAAAACTACAGGGGGTATTCTCTAGGTAGCTGTAAATTTCATTCAAACACTACTGATTTGTCGCAAATTGTGTTGTTTAAGCCAACTCTTCATCTTCAGGCGCTTGCCACAAGGGAAGATACCAGACGGTGCTGTCAAACTATGCGTGTACACCTGACTACATCTCATGTCATGGACGACGCGTCGTACGACATGTCATGGAATCTACCAAAATACGCCTCTCCGCCATTGAACGTTAGTCAACAATGGGGAGAGAACAGGTCATGTAACGACCCGTGGGTTCACGCGGTTGACGACACCGTGGCGATGCCGTTAGCGGGGAGGTTCAGAACGTACCCGGGTCGAGGCTACAGCGTCCTCCTAGCTAATGGAACTCTCCAGAACCTCAGCATCGTCGACTCGCTAACGTTTCTGCGCGAGGCTGCCTGGGTGGACAATAAGACGCGCGCGATCCTCGTCGAATTTACGGTTTACAACACACCGTTTAATCTGTTCGCAAACGTCGTGCTCTTCTTCGAGATAGTCGGTTCAGGCCGCCTCCTTCCCTACGTCCGCATCTACACGGCGAAGTTGTACATGCTTCGCGACATCAACGACATCAGCGCTATAGTCGTTTACGCCGGTATCTGTTACGTGTTGCTAATGATTCGACTCTGGCGCGTAGTCACAGAGTTGCGAAATCGGTGTGACAACGTGAATTACCTGCCGCCTGTGAAGATCGCGCACGATTTAATCGTCATCGTGTCGACGAACGTCGCGTTTGCAGCCTACGTGATGCGCTACCTGGCAGTGATGGCGGCAAGGACGGACATCTCCCGCGAAGACAATACCGCCTTTGTGAACTTCTACGCGATCGTGTTGTTTGACTACATGTTCACGTGCGTACTTCCGGTCGTCATCGCCGTGACGCTGCCGAGTGCGCTCCTCATGTTCCGCGTCAGTCACAAAATCCTCATCCTCTCGCTCACGGTCCGTCATCTCCTTCACCAGCTCGTCAACATCGCCCTGTGGCTGTTCGTCACGTTCTCTCTCTTTGTCGCTGTCACCATCTTCCTGCTCGGACCGACGTATTGCGAATACAGCACCGTTTCCACAGCCGTCATGAGTGCCGCCAGTTTATGCGTCGGTCGGCCAAAGTTTGCCGATGACAACTTCGATGTTCCCGCAGTCGTCGGCCAGTTTTTCGTCCTAACGGCCGCCGTCTGCATGTTGATGCTTTGGGTGCCACTAATCCGTGCCATCTGTATATTCGGGCGGATGTACACAGTCGTGAATTGTGTGAATCTGTCAGGCGACGAAGGCAAGTTCTTCCAGTTCATCTGGCGACGTCTGCATATCTGGTCTGGTGTGTGGAACACGCGGGAAATGAACGAACACAGGATCGCCGACGAAAAAGACAATCTGCGCCAGATGGCTGAACATAGAGATCGGTTGCATACCAGGCTGTCTCATTAAATGCATATATTTATCTGTGTAGACAAATGAATTTCAGTGTCCTTGAGTGTCCGGTTAAAATACTTCTGTTAGGGTTTTGGGGTATACTTAACAGCGATTTCCTGAATTCATATAAAAAGTTTCTTACATGTGTATGTCAAACACATTTAAAGAGAACATCGCCATTTGATAAGAATATTTTCTTGAAGACTTATTACCCATATTATATTAAACTGAGATCAAACCAAGCTGACATATTACGTAATTTATTTCATGTGTTTAGTTTGGTGAGTAATCGTTAACAAACAGTATACATTATTACACTAGCAAAGGCAAACACGCATTATTGTTTTGTAAACAAAACCTGTTCAAACTGTACAAACAACATATTTTAACAGCAATTATGTAGCAAAAAAGGTGATACATAATTGTGTGTATGGGGGTCCCTGGCATTTTATATTAGACACAGGAGGTTCCTGTGAGCAAAAACGTGAAAAAAACGCTTATTGATATCAGTACTACTGATTACTACTTAACCATTTGATTTGTCTCACTACCCGTTATTCCAGTGTTAATTATTATAATTCTAGCCTTTGAACTATTAATTACCATAGTGCTCATCTGGCCTCTTCTAATTTCAACTAGTCATATTGGTTGCAATTACCCGTATTGGCCAATCATCTGTCAGTCTTCTAGACGTGCAGTTAGGTGTCTGGCTAATCATTGTACATGAGAGGTCAATATCGTATTTGTTCTTCAGCCAGGCTGAAATGTACAAGCTGATACGGGGCAAGTCTTAAAGCTGTTTGAAAGAGTCCAGGCCCGTAACCAGGGAGGGTTTGGGGAATGTATTGTTTGTAAGCTTATAGAAATCTTGTTAGTGATGGTTTTGACTCCCGAATCCCTTACACGTCTTCTCTTGTGTTTATGGTTATCAACAACCGATATCGTTGTCGGTTACACCAGCAACAGTAACAAACTGCTTACTTTATTTATCCATGTTTCGTAGTAAAGACTTGGTGACGCCTGACAATAATATGATTACTCTCATCTTGATAATTATTTTGTTGTAACACTACAAATGTGTGTGTGTGTGTGTGTGTGTGTGTGTGTGTGTGTGTGTGTGCGTGCGTGCGTGCGTGCGTGCGTGCGTGCGTGTGTGTGTATATATATATATATATCGTTTACGGCGTCAGCTAGACTAGGCATCTGCGTAAAACTGGTACAAACAAGATATCACCAGTCTTAGGCAATGGATGTTATAAGTTTTATCATTCCATGTATCAACATTAATAAAATACCATTTCAATATAATTGTTTCAAGTATAATTAATGAGTAGTAGGCCTCCTACATTAGTGTTGGCCAGAAATGTCTTGCCTATCCACAGTAATGTCGTTTTTGTAATCCTTTGCCTGCATATAGGTAGTTGCGACTGTATGTCAACTGGAATAATGGCATAGGAAACACTAATCTGCTGTTTGCTGTTATTACTAAAAAATACAATAAGATGGCAACGTTGGTTGACAACACAAAGTATGACGTGTTAAATCTGCACCAACTCCCGCGTGCGTCAAGAAGATGGCAAAGTATAAAACAAATTATGACGTGCAACGAGACCTGATTCATACGGACGCAATGGTATAAATACAGAGAAAGTTCCATTTAACATTACCACTGGCATCAGTTGACGAACTGTCGGTGACAACGTAGTCTGCTTAGTAAGTAAGACTTTTCTACGGCTTTTCTTCTATAATTTATGCAACGAAATGACAGAAAGTCTTACATTTTGTAAGTCGTAAAATTGTAAATGTGAATACAATTGACAGTAAGGACATATATAATTATTCTTTATTCGATACGAGCTCTCATAAAATGCACCAATCGGCCTAGTTGATCGTTAGCTTCAAATGTGTTGCATTAGCTGACACAAACTACAACGTTTGATTGTGGCATTAGCATTGTACGAGATGTTAAGATGTTATCCAATTTCCTGACATCTTGATTACTTTCAGAATAAAACGGACACCATGGCAAAGTATTTCATCGCGTTGCTGACGCTAGCTGCCGTGTATGCAGCAGAAGGTAAGACTCACTTGTGCGTGCTATGGACGTGAATGTGTGTACTTTTGCATGTGTGCATTTACATGTACGCGCAAGCTTGTGTTGGTTGTATGTTTATGCGTGATTGCTTATTTGGGTACCGGTGTGAATGCCTTGCGTGATGCCAACATATGGTTTCTGAGCGCACGTATACTGATATCTACGACTGGGTTGTCCAGCTGTACGAACGCTCCTGGAACAGCTACGACTACGATTGCTGCGGAAATCGGGAATGCGTTTCGTTCGTACTTGCGTGCGTGTCTGTGTGATTGCGTTCGCACGGAATTAGGCATGTACGTCTGCACGTTTTGAAACGTTCGTACTTGCACGGGCATGTTTTGTGAACGTAACGATGTTGTATTTGAAGTACATGGATGTTCTTGTTTTCGTCGTTGTAGCGCAATAACAGTTCGATGGCTGCTGGCCATGATTGACTATGATTGTTGCAGACATCGTCGGCCCAACTTCTGCTACCCGTCTCTGGTGAAGCCTTTCCCCTACTACTACCGATGTGTCAACAGGAGAGTTGTGTGCGGCCGTTGTGGCGTCAACCAGTGCGTCACTATGTATGGAAGCTGTGGTAAGTCTGATGACAGCTTAATGTCGACCGACCCAATTATATGATCAGTATGATAACATCGGTGTGCTACATCGTTTTAAGTAGGAAATTGCATAATACTGACAGTCACATCCCTCAATAGAAATAATATTTAATATCTCCAATCTTTATTACGTTTAACGATTTATTTTGTATGACGCGTATCTGAGCACCGATTTTCTATACATATTAATATCATTACTACTACTAAGATAGGGTCAAATTATTTTCCTTAGCAACACTAATGTCTACGGAATATGAATTAATATATTTACTGTTTTCTTTAAACACATCCGTCAAATTAATTGCTATGCTGATTTTACTCTTTAGCAAAACAAAGAGAGCATACCCACCTTTTATCCGTCAAATTCAACAGTGCAATTGAGTTATACACGCAATGCGTTCAATCCGCAAGTTTATATGTGGCGATATTATTTGTATGTTTAGGACAATGTCGGGATCGCTGCAGCTACACCAGCAGTGTCTACTCTTACTACTCGAGCTACTTCTCCGGTCGCTACTACTACCAGTGTCACCGTGGATCAATGCACTACCGCTCGTGTGGACTGAACCAGTCGTACTATCCGGGCCTCGGCCGTTGCGGTTCGTGCACTGTTTATATGTATTCATATATAGTATTAATGACAGTGCGACATACTGAGAACGTGTGTAGCATTCAGGTAAACATGTACACTGTCGTCTGACTGATCTGTTGAACATGAATATCATTGTCCAGTATAATTACATCACATTATTAAGTTCGTACTTTGAAAGCTGCAAAACATCTTACATTACCGTTACTACTGTTGTATTACTCATTGTTATATCAGCACAAATCTAATTATGTTTATTTGCAACATATGTCGATGTTTACAATATGTCACAAACAGTGTTATATAGTACAGTCCAGGAAACAATAAACATTGTATGTGTCGCTTTTTTAAACTGTTCAACGGAAATTATGAGTGTGTCGGCGGTATGCGTATTGGCCATGTTTTAAAAAACATGCAAGTTGTCTAAAAAATGAACGGTGTTATTATATATATATATATATATATATATATATATATATATATATATATAATTCAAACCCAACTCGCTTATGAATACCGACATGACAACTAAGTTTACTGATCAACGTAGCTGGCAGTTCAGCAAAACCATTCACGGAAGGTGTCAAATTAAAAAGTAAAAGATAAATTACACATTATTTAATATACACGAACCCAAACCCCTACATAACGTCATTTCATAGTCGGCCACCATATTCGTCACGCTACTCTCCCAAACCTACTGGCAAAGACCATGACAAATACCAACACGTAGTCACTTACTCTGACGAAACAATAATTAAACATCCTTACTTTAACATACATGATGTGGCGTTGGCGTTCAGCCAATAACTTCACACTATGTAACATTGCGTATTATAATTCCTAAATTTACGATAGGAAGTGGCATTTTCCCAAAATCCTTTAAATCTTAAAGGAAAGACGAAGGGGTGGTGGGAGACAGACGCATGTTACATCAACGTAGACGAAAGGTGCTCAGCTCGTGTGTTACCCCGGCATATATGAATGAACTAGAGACGACGGCACTAGCAGAGAAACAACAAGATAAGGTCAAAGTTTGTGAAACACAATCTGGTAAGAATACCCGTGTGAGTTAAGAGAGCTGATAAGAGAAACTTGATGTAATGAGAGTGGATGTTGGAATGAAGGAACGTTCTAAGAAGAAATTGGTGAGGAGTACATGGGCTGATCATGTGGTAAAAATGGGAGATGAAAAACTGGCAAAGAGAGCAGATGCCCAGAAAGTGGAGGGGAAATGGAGGCAAGGAAGACCGAGATTATGATGGGGGATTGCATTAAAAATGACCTGGAAAGAGTGGGAGAAGAATGGAAAACAATGATAAATAGAAGGAATTGGAGACTGCGGACAGAGACCGTAGTAAGAGAAAAGTGAGAGTAAGAAAACAAGATAGCGGAAAAAGGAAATCATGGTCAAATCATCCCTGACGACAGTGATGCCAAGAAAATAATAACAACAAAGTGCAATTTGACCCTAGTCTAATAACCAGTCAATTAGTATTTTGAATCCTTAATAGCAATTAGCCCAATCATGCACATAAAGAATAATGACATTTTCATTGCTCTGTCAAAACGTATACTGCAGCCAGCGACAGAAGTGGATAATTCCTAACTTAATCCTATTAGAATGATGACAATGTTTTGCGAAATGGTAAAAGGATTAATATATATATATATATATATATATATATATATATATATCATATATATATATTATCATATACTATATATACATTTGATATATATATATATATATATATATATATATATATATATATATATATATATATATATATATATATTAGATTTTCAGGTTTTGCATAATTGTGTGTGCTTTTGTCACTTGCTACGTTCTTTCTGTCATTTGATTAGGATATTTACAGAAACAGGTTTATGACAAAGGAGATCTATGGTATGACACCTAGAGATGCAGAACTTCAAAAAGTATAACATGCCATATGCAGTTTCATTTTCATGTCCGCACAGTCCATGAGCAGGGTGAAAATACATTGACCTTGACATTTATCGGTGACCTTGACTTTCAGTATCATTCATGTATAGCAATGTGCACAATCAAACTTAACAACATTAAAAAAGCATTAATTCAAGATCATCATTAGTGTCGATGCACTAAAGATAGTGGCGCATTAGAAGACCGGACATTCGATAAAAAAGAATTTCTGTGATTTAGAGGGCGCATTAGGGTTTTAACCCACAGCGGGCGTAATTATATGAGGAACCGAAGTTCTAGATTCGACACGTAGATATGCAGAAAAATTATATACCACATGCCATATTGTCAAGCCTAGTTTGATTTTCCGGCCCGCCCAGTCAATGCGCGGGATAACACGAATTTATCTTGACTTTTATCATTGACCTTGACTTTCAATATCATTTAAATGCGCACAATCAAACTCAAAAACATTAACAAACATTCATTCGACATCTAGATCATGATGATTATCAGTATAATCAAGATAGTAGCGCATTAGAAGACCCAACATGCGATAATTAACATTTCAGTGATTTAGGGGGTGGGTTAGGGTTATCCACACAGCGTGCATAATTTTCGAGACACAGAGGTCTTCTTGGTATCAAATCGAAGCTAATTGCAATAGGAAGTTTTCTATGGTACACAAAAAGACTTGTAAATATTTATTTATGACACTAACCTGTCAGGCGGAGGACGATTTTGTCATTTTTGTGGGACTCAATGGTTCACACTGTGGAATTGAATTGGGACAAACACCTACATCATACAACGCCACCTTCCTCTGTGTATCGCGGGGTGCTGTATGCCAAATATGGTGTCTCTACAGCTATCTTTGGCCCAGAGTGACAACATATGTGAATGTACTCGATTTAAGGCCCGAAAATGGGGTTTCTGGCCCCCCGAGACCAAAAGGCCCAAGTTGAGAATGGTAATTATGAACTTCCGTTGGCCCAATGTATCAGATATCAGGAAATACTAGTGAAAAAACTTAACAGAAAACATCCTGAGAGCTGGACCTGGCTCTTGGCCTATTTGGAAAACTCTGGCTCAGCCAATTAAATCGTTCAATAGAAGAGAGGTCATGTGATATCATTTCGAAAGATTTCAGCCACACGCTGTTCGTGTTACATTCAATGCTTGGAATGAAGAAACAAATATTCGAATTCACAAAACCCTTCAGCTGCTCGTGTGAACGGCTGAACGGATCATTAAATTGGATGGTAATTCGTAGAAATTATTTATCGGTCTTCAAATTGTGGCGGGCATTTACGGTGTTCATACGGCTGTTTCAGTCGCGATTGGCGAAATTTGATACTTTGCATAGTGGACTAGCTTGAGCAAACGGTTCTAGCTGTTACGAGATTGTTGGCGAAGTCGTCGGTTAAAACGTCGCCATCAGTGTTGTAAGTGACATTGCTACCTAATTAGGCACCACGTGTACATACGCCTTACGTCATGCAATTGTTAGACATTTAGAAACCCATCCTACCCGCTCGTCGTACATTACACCGCTGGTTAATTATTGTGATCATTGCATAACTCGTTGTGTAACTTTGCATAAGGGTTACAAAAACTAGATTATTATTCACGTATTCACTCATCATGGTAATCAGGCTGGAGTGCAATGTGTGCGTACGAACCCCGTGCTGAGACAAACCGATTCCGCTTGGTGGAAAGTTCTACGGTTGAGGAAAATTGTTCAGACCCTTTCCGAAGCATCCGTCGTCTTTCGATTTCATTTGAAGTATTACAAAGATGAGATAACTCGCCGCGAAAATCGTCACACCGTGTACTGATACCATGTTCAATCAACATGAGCTGAAGCTGTAGGAAATTTGAAATGGCACAACTTTTTGAGCAATGATCCGCAAATAATATACAGGTCTGATAACAGCGAATTACGTCTAAATACATTACACATTTATCATATTTGGTGACGTAGTTCAGCCAATGTTTTGAGGGCAAAATCAATTGTTCATTGTGACAAAGAGGAGAACAGGTGCACATGTACTAAAGCGACACAAATTAAAATAATCTCTCGCCCGAAGTCTAAGCAATCAACCGGCTGAGGTCAGGTAATTATTTTGCACTTCCAAATCTCATAGCTGCGTCAAGGGCATTTGAATGGTATTTTACTAATCATTGTATCTTTCAGGCCAAATCGCGCAAACACAACGTACACATACTGTGCACAGCGAGAAAGCGTTTTGGCTCGCTATTTTATCTGGCCAATGAACCGTTTCAGAGTTAAAGTGTCTGACGAAAAAGCCTGGCGGTTGCAATTAGGTCATCAAGCTGGTGTTAGCACATTACTAACTAAGTAAATAATTAATTGTGTAGAAATATTCATTTATACCCTGCTGATGCTTATACTGGCAGAGACCTGAGCTTGTTTGCTACAATAAATAAACCAAGAGTTATTGTTGTTGATAAAGGTCATTTAATAAATGTACTCAAAACTCCTCAAGACAGTATAGATACATTTAGAAAATGACAATATTAGCAAAGGTGGGGTGTTAACAATGTTTCCCCACCCAACAGACAATTTATGCAAGTAAAGAACAAGAAATACATGTAAAGCTAGCGTTGGCCGTAGCCAACACATTAGTACATAATACAGAGTAGATGTAGACTAAGCCGATGAATCAAAGCGAAGTGCAAGATATTTATTCTACATAGCGTAAAACAATAGTCCGGCGCAGTACATTGCACAACCGAAACATTAAGAATGTGTACTTAAAAAGGAGCGGATCGGTGTTAGCCATAGGGGAGGATGGAGGGGTCGAAAATCCGATCTTCCTTTGTGCTGCAAATTATTGCGACTTGCGTACTCAAAATCTCAGCACAAAGGGATCGAGCCTCGTTCTGAGTGCGGAGAGTTCACTCGCTCTGAGTGCGGAATACGCACCGTTCACGGACTAAGTATCCACCTCACATTGTATAAATATTATTTTTGACATGTGTAAAAATATTCATATTGGCTACATATCTCATGAGGTTGAATGGACATACTTCCTAATTATAGCTTCGCACATATCAAGTTTGTGTATTTCTGCGGAGTGCTTTTATGTAGTGGAGCTTGCACTATACGCTCGTCTTACTGAGCACTGAACTACTTTCAAACAGAGAGACGACACAAGGCAAGGTTTCAAGTATCACTTATATACGTATGATCGTTACTGCTGTATCGAGTAGACAGTTAACGTTGATTTCGCTGGTCAACAAAATATTGTGTCTGTTACTAAGGGACATGCAGGCGTCCTTGACTATATAATAGTCTAAATCTGCAGTCATAATTTGGCTAGCGCGTCAGCATGTACCGCTGTGCATATGATTCGGATGCACTAGGTTGTCTTTACTACTGTCAACACAGCATAATAATTACTTATTTTCTTTAGGTTTTAATTAATTAATCGTGTGTTCTCTGGGAAGAGGGACATCACAAAATAACATAATTCTGAAAGCAGTCCGCCGAGTTGTAGCATTACTGTTGCTAAATCTGCAGAAGAAGAACACTCCGTGCTGTGACTAGCCAATGCGTGGAATGCCATGGATGAGAGTGAGGTCCAACAATCCCGAAGTCATCCCTGTGTGATATATATATATATATATTATATATATATATATATCATATATATATACCAGTATAACCTCCATTAAGGCTAGCGGCATTATTACACAATAACAACAACATACCTTATGTTCCTGTCGCGCATGCTGTCCACATGAAAGAGACGCATGAGTCTATTGAAACCATTTTGAAAGTGATTATTTATTCAGATCATAGATGGAACATAATGACTGGAGATCTAAAGATGATTTAACTCCTCACAGAAGTGCAGCTGGGGCTTACAAAACTGGTGTTTCTTGTGCCTATGTGTTTTTGTGTCGTGTGACAACAACTATTATGTACACAGTCTGGTCTGGCACACATGAACATAGAGTTGACAGGTACAACGTACAACACAATCCATTGGTAGACACCGCAAGAAAGTCTTCATTCCATCGCTTCACATCAAACTCGGCCGTAGGCTTTCCTGGGTATGAAACGTAAATCCACTTAGTCCTACTATCGATGAATCCGCCAACATCTAAGAATATTTCGCACTCTTTATTGCAAAATATGTTATTTATGATAAAATATACCAGCATTTGCGTATTGCTGTTTTTTGGGAAGTAAGATTTTACAAGTATAATGGTATGTATATATATATTACCAGAGCCAGTAGGACATAGAGCTGGTTCCCTTTAGACCGCGCCATTTTGTAATTTGGCACCGCCCTCACACGGATGGAACCAATTTATTTGTTCAGTATTATAAAGCAGTAAAATGAAATGTTACATTGTACTACTTACTTTGCGAATAAAATAGCCATTGTCATTGAAAAAGGAACATCAGTAGGAGATCAAAGTCCTGCCCCGGATAGACTGACAACTGATGACTTCGCAGTTTGTTTACGTCACAATCAAAATAATGCGCGAGACAAAAAAGGCAAGTTCTGATATAGGACCTTTCAAAACGCTTTACACTTTACTTCCGTGGCAGACCTTTTCAACCAAACACCACCTCGGCTTCTCTGGGAAGCATCCAGCCATATGCTATAATTAATGCGCGAAGGCTGCTCGTACACATATACGCCACTGTCTGTAATCAGGTACTCGTTTTTACAGCTGAGTGAACTGGAGCAATGTAGAGTGAAAAAACTTGCCCAAGGTTTTAACGCCGCAGCACAGGATTCGAACCCGGGTTCTCATAGTCGAGAGTCTGAAGCTCTACACCTGGGCCCATTTTCAAAAAGCCATGTAACTTTATGAGCAATTGTGCGGTCTACTGGTCGCAGCTAACAGCGACTATTCAGTGTAGCTTACAGCCAGTTTCATGAGATCAATTTAGCATTCGCGTTAACACATCGACGTAGAACTGGCGTAATGGGGGTTCCACAAATCCACGTTAGTCGCTAGAAACGCTGGTACGCAACTAGACACTAGTTGCGTATCAGAACGAACTCGCAGCACTCCGAAACCGTACGCATTGCTAAATATGGATATAGTCTAACATGTCCGTCAATATGAAGGCATAATATGTACATTAATGTACATTTATAGCCGAATGAGCCCATGGAACGTCGACTCATGGCACAAGAAATAGTTGTGATACACGTAAAGAAGAGACACATTTTATACACATTTTATAATCATTGTAGACTTGTTTGACTCTTGTCTCTTGAAGGCCTTGTCGCTATCTACAAGGAGTCGGCCTAGTCCCCCTCCTCCACTCCATGCGATCCAGAGCCATATCCACAGTGACCCCTACCTACGTCATGTCCTGTCTGATCCGCTGTTTCCACGTCTTGTTGGGCGCCCTCGTCGACTGACACCTGGTAGCGCTAAATTCATAACTCTGCGGGCGACGTTGCTCTCCTGCACTATCGTCTTGCAAATACCCGAGCCATCGCAGGCGTCCACTGCGCATGATCTCGTCGATTGGTGGGAGGTTCGGTAGCCGTCTTATTTCCACATTCTGGATGTGCTCCAGCCTCGATATCCAAAGGATCCTAAGGAACATCCTCATCTCTGTGGTGGCAATTTTCCTCGTGGTGGCAATTTTCCTCGTGTTGTGAGTTTCCATTGCCAAAGATTCACCTTGTTATCGTGGATGACATCCTCAGTCTAGAATGGAGGGTCTTTCCTAAAAGACAATGTATATATTTTCTTTGGTATGTGTTATCTTATGGCACAAATACAAATATGGCACATGTACATCGTTTGATTTTGGATTCAGTGTCATTTGAACATTATAATACATACTACACACACGCACGCACGCACCACACATACACACACACACACACATATAATATATATATATATATATATATATATATATATATATATATATATATATATATATATATATATATATATATTATTAGTGTGTGTGTGTGTGTGTGTTATTATATATATATATATATATATATATATATATATATATACATAATACACACACACACCACGCACGCACACACACACCACGCACACACACACACACACACACACACACACACACACACACACACGCGCGCGCGCAAACATAATGTATGATCATTTACTTGAACAGAAAGCAAAAATATGTACCTACTACAGTCAATCGTTAACATATAATTATTTATAAAACGATGACTTCATACATGACCAGACAAGACTTAATTTCTGTGCGTGTCTGGGTGCCAGTGTGTGCGTGTGTGTAAGCTTGGAAATATGTGAGAAAGGAGACACAGGAACAGTTGCTGTGAAACAATAAAACGTCGTAAAACGCGCGGCATCACAATGACAGGAAACAATCCTACTTGATTAAATCCGGATTTACACATGTCAACGAACCCGATTACAAAGGATTTGCTTTCAACGCGAGGTACACTTTGTCAGAACTGTTTGACATAAATATATGCGCAAATCAATCCGACAGATAGAGTTGCGGCTGTCTGCTCAAGTCTGAGACACCGAGCTTTTTTGAGAGACCGAGGTTTTCCTCGTCTCATTTCAGACTTATTCCACAAATAGGTTGACTCTTTGTTATCCATTACGAGATGCTATCTAGCTAACACATCGAATGCTATTTTTGATGATATTTTTGCCAACCAGACTTTGTAGATTATGAAACACTGGCAAAAGGGGTCCGATTGTAAGTAGTAATTTATAAAGCTATTATCACGATAAATATACCAGATTTGATTATCCACATAACCTCACCCTATAATGATACATATTACAAGAGGACGTCTGTCTTAGGCTATCCGCACACGCCAATACGAACTTAAAGTTAACTGAAACTGACAATTGACGACCAGTAGGATATATTTGAAAGGACTACAACACAAGAAACAATTGCGATTAAGGCATTTCGTATGTTTTCCTGCTTCACGAATCTGTCTTGATCTAATGAATTGGCTATGGTTATATAATAGCGTATCTCAATCATGTGCCATACCTACCGACCTGCTACCACTTTGTTCGGCTCGGCATCAAACAAAGCAGTTTCAGCCGCTGATGAATGTAAACCATCATCGCCGACACGTTTGAGACAAACTTTGTAGCGCTGGTGAAGAGCAGTGGCGACGCACGACGGACAATGATGTAAATGGGAAGTGAAGTCGCAAAGCGTAATGTTACACATTTCTATTATTAGTATTATATTATTATTATTATTATTATTATTATTATTATTATTATTATTATTATTATTCGTTCAAAGGAAACTGGACTCGGTAGTAACGGGAAAGAGTCAACCAACCTACATATGTATACTGTTTAATTTTTCTTCTCCGCACTTACCATTGTACAGATTAGTGCTCTGTAGACTAGTGTATAAATAAAGTCAATATGTTATTATTATTACTATTATTATTACTTGTAATATATATTACTGCTATCGACACAATAAGTTGACACGTTACTCAAATTTATCACAGCCAAATTTAACCGCAGGCAAAGCATGAAATGCAACTTTCTAGCTGCGCAAGTTTCTATCGGCCGCGAAGTTCTGTGTAGCTATCTCAGACTAGTTTTCATATATTATTAATAAAATTAACATTCCGGCGAACACATTATTTATTCAAGCGGATATAATTGTTTGTCTTTATGCTTTTTGATTTCAATTTTACCTAACGACACCACAACGGATATGACTACGACACAACATCATTTCTTCTTACGACACCACAACGACTATGGCACAATACTATCTCTTTTTACGGCACCACAACCACGACACAACATTGTCTCGTTTTACGACACCACAACGACTATGACATAACATTGTCTCGTTTTACGACACCACAACGACTATGACACAACATTGTCTCATTTTACGACACCACAACGACTTTATGACACAACATTATCTTGTTTTACGACACCATAACTATGACACAACATACCTATCTCGTTTTACGACAACACGACGACAAAGACACAACATTACCTCGTTTTATGACACCACAACGACTATATGACACAACATTATCTCGTTTTACGACATCACAACGACTATGATACAATATTGTCTCGTTTTATGTTTCACTTAATCGAAGATATAACGTGGCCGAGACATTAAAGTTGCACAAATGAAAAGCGAACAACGATAGGCGCTGCAATATTTATTAGTTTCGATTTGCTGCAGTGAAATAGGAAAAACACATGTGCGTGATTATTGTGTTTTTTTACATGTATTGAAAAATACTGGGTATAACAGATTGTGTTTGTTTTTTATTTGATTTGTCTTATTTCAAATGAATACGACAAATGAATAAGTTTTTTATTTTCGTTTCGAAAAAAGAAGAAAAAGGCGATATATTCACATAACATATTGAATTAGACTAAGCAATCGTTTTTATTTAGGTGGGGTATAATATAAATGACAGATAATGGCACCACATATCAGAGTCTGGTTAAGTGAAGCCATAATCTGTACCCAAAATGGTATTGAAATCACCTGAAATTACATTTTACCTTCACAATCAAATTTAAAGGGAAACAAAAAGGAAATATTACATGCTATGCACGTCAAAGAGTTAATAGAAGCTAACCATTTCGAACGGTAGCCACATTTTGTATGTCAATGGTTTATGAATAAAACATTTGTTTAACACATCGTCTGTCGAACTTCATGAGATCAGCCATTGTTGATAGTCTGTGATGTTACTAATGCTACTGGCACTGGTGTGGTTTTCAAAATAATCGCCAGGTGGCGTTGTGTTACGTTATCCCGCCCAACAAAACAAGATGGTTTCGTATTGGGAAACCAACATTTGTTCAGAAATAGCAGAGACGAGTCACAATCCGAGGGGATATTGATAAGTGCAAAGTTTAGTGTTTTGATGAACTCGCCGAAAGGTGTATTTATCGTACGTATGCTGTCAGGAAGCACTTGCTATTCGACTGCACGCAGAGGCTGTCGGTGAAGGTAATTATTTATGTGTCTAGTATATTAGTATAATAAATATTGGCCTAAATGTTCATTATGAAGTCCGGACTGGGTGATAATTTAAATAATTAAAATATCAACGTCAACGGAGTGAGTCGATCACCGTGTGGCGTGTTCGTGACTCCGGCGATATCACATATGTCGATGGCCACATCGTCTTCGGTCCCGGGATTCGGTGATAGTTCCTACTTAGTCACAGCCATGTGTTATTCGCCAGGTCAGTGGTTTAGTGTAGGGCATGTTTAGGTGTTTTAGACACAATATGAAACACATAGTCATAGGGGTCATAGCACTCCGAATTTGTCACAGTGACAGGCTCGGTTAAATACCTTCGCCCTAGCTTTAAAATAAATGTTTCAGGATTCAAGTTCCAAAATGGGCACAGCTGTGACAGAAAATGCAGATTAATTGTTGTGTCCCAGATAATGGCCATTATTATATTATTAACAGCAGCAATTACGACATGTTTTTTGTATTATAGACGTAGTATCACCATTCATCATCATTCATATCATTAGTAACTGATTTTTAATAGGAGAAATATTTAGAGGAGGGTCTGGAGCATAATTCTGGAGGAATAAATATAGAAAAACAATCACCAGTTTTTATCTCCACCCATGTTCCTTATGAAATCGACTTCATCCCGATTAATAAATCAGTGTTTAACTGAAATATGTATACAGTGGAAAGTCACTATTAAAAAATAACCGTTTTGAACTGGATAAAAGTAACACAACTCTAGCAGAACAAATATTCTATGCTATAACAAATGTGGAAATATGTATGTACAGTTCTGCGGTGACCTTAATTGCGATGAGGCTTTGTTATCGAGGTAACCATAATAATGAGGTTCCATTGTAGCTGTGAGATCCCGTTGTGCTACTAATATTTCTTATGTATTTATAATTCATGTACAACTCATTTAAACACTTGGGTCTGTTTCAGATGTGTCATGGATGTATTACAAATGGCCATGGATTTTGGATTCTGTGTTTGCAGCAGACAATGCTTCATAATGTAATTGGTTAGTAATCACCCCAACAAAGATGGAAGTATATTTTCATGTATTATAACAGCAGTGAAATGTGTTGTTAACAATGTATTGACAATGAAAATAACACTATAGTAACCAGAACACCAATTAAACTTTAACATGATAAAACATTTATATAATATGAATGATATTTCAATCAATGCAGATACAGTGTACTATGCATATTATGAAAACACCACACATAGTGTAAATATACCGAAACTGTAATGCTTAATAGTAAATGAAGTATGATAATTGTAGAACATTTCGAGTAGCATGCCCAGTTGTCCACTATGTGAGAACTGAGAAAAGTTCAAATGACTTCATAAAAGCACAACATGTATGCTTCAGTGACAAGGGATTGAGTTACCTCCATTTTCATACGTCGTCTGTCAGCAATGTCAATGAAGGTATGTTCTTATATAGTGCAATATCCAATACTCAGGAATGCCCTATGTGCTTTAGACTTTACTCCCTGGCAGACCTGTTCAATTAAACACCATATCAACGACTGGGGAGCATCCAGCCAAGCTGCATTTACGTTCGTGTACAAATATCCACCACTGTCTATAGCCAGTTACATATTTACACAGCTGTCTGATGAACATACTTACCCAAGGTTCGACCCAGCAGCACATAGTCTCGTTCTCTTAGTCGAGAGTACGAAGCCGAATCCAAAGTGTTAACCACTGCGCCACTATGCATAGTTGGTATATATATATTAGGTCTTATTTTATTTCTGGTGACCAGGTGGGCCATATGCAGAGACTTTTACCTGGTGGATCCATGGCAGGCTTGGTACGAACAATCATATCAGTGTCTACAAGCCATAAGATCGAACTTCCGTGCCCTCAGCGGGTATCAACATCAGAGGTAACTTTCAGCACTTGATGACTGCTGCCCTTGTGAATTATCAATCGATTAGGAAATACACAGTCGGATTGACTATAAACAAATCAACTGACTGTTGAAACCTGCAGATCTTGTTCCATTAGCTGGGGCATATATGTACTAAGGATACAATTCTAAAAGGGACAGTGATTGCGGGCAGTGTCAGATTTCAGAAAAAAGAAAACGGCAACTCACCATTCACTCTTTCTGTCGGCCATGGGCTGGTGAGTCTGCAAGCAAACGTGCAGCTGTAGTATCTTCCGCAGCACCCATTGATTGCGTCTTGACCACACAACAGCCATGTTGACAGGGTTCGCTGGGTCGTGGCCGGATGTTATATGCTAGAGCCTTGGTTCCATCCCTATAAATAAACAGGACATGTTGTATTACTAAATATTGACTGTTTGAATGTACGCCTTTTTATGAAAACAGATCATTCAATGTACACCAAATAAGCATCAAATATGTTACACATGTTACATATGTTCAATGGTGAACAGTGTGCTTTACATTGGTGCAGTGCGCTAAAGTGGCAATATCAACAATCAATGTATTGCACATGCCCAATTATTTTAATGAGACATAACTGGTAAAATAATATTGCGTCTTACAAAAAGGTCACCCCACTATGACATATTTCTCACAAAAAGACCACAATACCATTTATCGCTTGTTTGTTCGTCGTATTGCTGTTTTGTGGTTCTTTGCTGAGATGTTGATTCTGTTAGGCTAAAGATGATCACGTTGTTTAGTCTTTTTTCTCTTTCTTTATATTCCACCTTTTGTTCTTTAACCTGGTTTTGGAACACTTCTTTTACTTCATTTATGGTCATTTTGTACTGTCTGTCTGGGCTGATGTTATACTCTTTTCTAGCTTAGCTTCTGCGGTCAGTTCGTTTACTCGTTTTTCATCCACTTTGTTTTTTAATTCTTTTTTCTAAGAGAGCAATCTTTCTTCGACCTTTTTAGGAAGATTTCACATCTTTCCTCACCACATCTCACCTCACCCCTTTTTCATTTTTAAAAATATTTTTCATGACCTTTTTTCACAATGAATTTCTGTTTTGGCTGGCATCATTTTATATTCCTTGTCAGTAATGCTTACACACTCTGTACACAAATGTTATTCACAATATTCACCTTCAAGCAATTTTTGGTTTTGTCCCTAGAATTTCTTTTTCAGGATGTACATATCCAAATTTCTTCCACACTTGCTGTTCTGATTTACTTTTTGTTCTAGGTTTTTTTACCAGTAGTTGCCATAATTGGTTAAACTTTATGTATATACTGATTTTAATATTAGTGTTTATGATGTTTATATATAAATATGTATATTATTTGGTAGGTGCAAGGGACCAAGGCAGTGCTGGGGGAGAAGGTCATGCTCAGGTCAGTTTGATGACCTCTATCCAACACGTGTACAAAATAAACACAAGCAGAACCACGTGAAAACATTGTCACGTGTACCGTCTAAACAGAGGCTGTCCAAGTGGACACATGCTCGTTCGTCACTGGTCGAACAATGCCCCGTTGCGGATGTTACCTGGTGAGTCAAACATGCAGCCGGGCGGCACCAGATTCAGCCCATATAATTATGTTATATTTACCCGGTACCTAATTTCTAGAACGTTAACTGTGGCGGACGTTTATACACAATATAATTATGTACATAATTCATAACGACAGACACTGCAACGTGTTTAATGGTACAATATTTAAATAATTTAGGCTTAATAATATTTACTAACCTTCTTGCCCTCTGACCTGGATGCGCGCTCGGCGGAAAATGTCCGGGTTTCGACGACTGGTCGGTGACTAAATATAGTTTGCACTGCTCCCTGCTTCAAAAGTCGACGTTCGCCGACGTTTCTGCAGACCTTGACCCACTATACGACAAGATACATTGTCGTCTAAGCAACTCTTTTCGAAGTGCGCAAAGATCGACTGAGCGTATCTTACATCATTATTTATACAACTCCTATAGTGAACTGGACATCGTTGGATTAGTCATCGGACACGTGACTCTAAGGTCGGTTCTGCTCGCTGGTTGGTCAGGCAGGACGCGACACAGCGCGTTGACGGAAGTCTCCGTGCAGAGGCTGATTTCAGTAAAGTGCTTTACTTTGAAAAATTAAATTACCGGTAAGCCACTGACGTCAAAAACATGATTACCGTTCGAAATGGTTGGTTTGTATTAACCCTTTCACATGCATAGCATGTCACGTTTCCCTTTTGTTTTCCTTTACTATGATCCAAATTCACCAGCCATCTCAAACGATGGCCTGATGCACACACGTTATCCTGTTTTATTAATCAAATTGGAAAATGTATGGATATTTAATATATCACTTAACACTTCAGCATTGACGTACACAATTTAAATATATATTGTTTTAATATAGAGGTATTTTCAGTATAAGTATAGTATTACTATTAATTCATTTACATTTACGCTATCAATAAATGTACATATACGTTATAAATAAACGTATATCTACGTTACGAATATTTGACATCACCCTTGTTTCATGGGGTTATGACCCTGTTCGTTGTGTTGTAGTAAAGGTAAATACAAGTAAAGGTAGTTTCTTATAGAGGGTGACGTACATTATTAACATGTTCTACACTTCATTCCCTGGTAGACGGTTTCCGTAAAAAACAAACAAATCGACTTCTCTTTTTTGTATGATCTCACACACATGTGTCACCATTATTAACTCCTATGACAGCCTTGGCCGTCCGAATTATGCTCGACGTTCCAGGAACCTTACGATCTATTAAGTGTTCACCGTGATATAATTCTAATGACGTCACTCATGCGTTCATCACGTTACGAATTACATTATTCTTGTAAATACAAATATATAAAAACGTATTCGTACTAAAGAATTGCAGTTTGTTTAAATTGTGATATTAGCCTGTTACTGAACATAATCGCACACACACACACACAGCACGCACGCACGCACGCACGCACGCACGCACGCACGCACGCACGCACGCACACACACACACACACACACGTGACTTGACCATTGTGACAACCGAGTCTGTAACTTCACTTTTATGTTCGTCGTATTGCAACGGATATTGTGACTTGATATTTATGGTTGTGGCCTCCTTGTTGTGATTATCGTGTCATGAATATTAATTCCACGTCGTCTGACATCTCTCTTGTGGTCTTCATGTTACGTATCTTACGAACTTCTTCTTATGTTCATGGTTTTAGTGTGTGTGTGTGTGTGCGTGTGTGCGTGTGTGTGCGTGTGTGTTGTGTGTGCGGTGTGTGTGGTATGTGTGTGGGTGTGTGTGCATGGGTGGTGTGTATGTTGTGGTGTGTGTGTGTGTGTTGTGTGTGTGTGTGTGTGTGTGTGTGTGTGTGTGTGTGTGTGTGCATGTGTGTGTGCATGTGTGTGCATGTGCTGTGTGTGTGCATGCGTGTGTGTGAGTTTGTGCAAAGATGCTAAACTGTTGAGGTAGTAGTCATCAAAGTCATCATAATTATTACTTTTCCGGTTGATTATTAGTTAACAGAAAAAGTGTTACATAATGAATGGTAAAGTTTAATTAGGAATATGTCCACTTGAACACGCCTAGCTTAACGAGTCCTGTTCCCTGTGGGTGCGATTGTCCGTGTGCATTTTTCTTCCTCGTAAAAATTTGTTATTACTAAAAGTTAGTTTTATCGTCTACAAGGGCATACTCCGGTCACATGCAGTGAAGACGGTGGTGTTTTCGTTGTTACACAATAACACAATAACATAATTATTGTGATCTCTCTTCTACCGTTGAAGATTGATAGCGGTGCCATACATATACGAATACAAGGACATTACTAGTGGTAATCTCATGCGAAGACATGTACTGAACATTCCAACGATATTAACAACAATGATAAATAAACACGAAACACGATTTATCTGCTGCATAGCTTTATTGCCCGTTACAGTACACGAAAGCAGGTTGTTTTCCTTAGGAAAAGCGATTATATAATAGAAAGCACGTTGTGATATGTGTAAAGAGATAATTGTACCAACAATGTAGTGTGTGTGTGTGTGTGTGTGTGTGTGTGTGTGTGTGTGTGTCGTGTGCGTGCGTGGTGTGTGTGTGTGTGTGTGTGTGTGTGTGTGTGTTTGCGACTGTTCCGCGTCTGTTGGAATGAGTGTGCACTGTGTCCATGCGTACTATATTGATTATATACCGTCCACCAGATTGATTGAACCATGTTTAATCATCCTGAAATTGTATCAGGACGTTGCAATTTGCTCGGAAACAATGTCACAGTTTTAGCCAAGACATGTTGATTGTACACATGCTCAATCGTTAACACTAACTAGATCAGCATATTTCACTGCCGGACTGTTTGATCAAACGACATATCATCGGCATTTGAGTACGGCGTAATCATCAATGTGCTTTTCGTTTGCCAACAATGTCGATAAAGGCTCTATGCGGTGAACTACATTACTTTGTTTGGCACGACATCTCCTAAGTCATACATCACTGCACACCGTTGTCATTTATAGTAGCGTTAGTTTAAGATTTTGACATAAAGAACAATGTCTAGAATCATAATTTCAACAAACAATACGACGAAATGAATGCGTTTTGGATGCATAACAGACTAGTCACATGATGAATAGATCAATTGATTCAACGAATTTATTTCTCTAATATTACCGAAGGCTATTTGTTGGTATTGGTAATGGGATATATAAAATTGGTTACAATTGTTGTCGCAATGACTAACCATTGATCATGACCTTTACTACAGTCTGTACATGTATGAATTAGTCAGCAGTAAGCGTAAGCGGCAGTTAGTGCCTCTAATGTTCAGGTGATCCTCTGGATGAGACGGCAGACACAGACAGCTTGTCTCGCACATGTCCGTAAGAGCACTGTGCTAATGACAAGACTCTCTTGGTGGTCACCGTTGAGTCGAAACGGTTACGTTCAGTCCATTTCTGCAAACCAACAGTAGATATTACTATTAAGTAATGTGCTAGTGAAAAGACTCTCTCGGCTGACTCGAAACGCTTCTGCAAAATGATATACCTATATATTACTAGTATGTACCAGCTTATGCCAAGCCATCGAGCGAATGCCAACTGTACATATAGCCTGACTAAAACGGCGACAATTTATATATCAATGGACGAAGGTCCAATGAAGCAATTAAACATATAATTAGACGTGTGAACTTTGGTGCCTAGGAAATAGACTTGCAAGAGACGAACATTTGCGCGTTAATGCATACTAAATATATATAGTCCAGAGCGTAACACAAATCAGTAGATGCGGAACAAGGCCACATACTAGGAGGATCACAACATAATTTACTGCCAACTGTCATGAGAAGGAAACTGCCTTGATTCTGAAGGGCAGATGCCGCCGTAAACGTCAGAAAAAGAGGTCGAAAGACAGTGCCATGGAATGGACGGTCCACTACATGACATACTCAAAACAGCCACTGACAGAGTACATCAGATGCCTAGTAATAATTGTGAAACTGATGAGGTAGATTTTCAGTTTTCATGTACTGTAATACAATATTATTTTAAGCAGTTTACATAACAGTTGGCAAAAAAGTAATTTCGATCATATAAATCAAATGTCCAACCAAATAATAATATTTAAAATGATGTAAGTTCGGCTAACAAATAGGATTTTAATAATAATGAAATAACTTATATTGCGCGTAAATCCTTGGAAACCAATCTCAGAGGGGCATCAATAAAATGGAATATGTTGAACACTAAATGAAAGGTATGTTAAGTTAGGTGTATAATTCATAATCACATGGTTAATATATTTGTTTAGTAGAAAACATTATTTAAGTGGAACTTTTCTACCGGGATTTAGAAGAAAAAAAGCACAATTAGTATTGTGGGCAATCTCATTCGACCATTTCCAAGTAAAACCTAATAGTTGCACTCTACTCTTGTCAGTACCTCCACGCTCAAAAAATATTATAAACCGGAATATATATATATCGCGACATTATTATTACTATGTTCGTTATGTGACTAACATGGTCTAAGGAATGGAGAACGAAATCGAAAGATAGACGAACAATCGGAGAGTGGCTGGTGACATTGCATAGCAATGTAATTGAATGAAACTGAACATATCAAAGCAAAAGGCATATTTAAAATGCATCATGAGTTTTATTTTAAAGACTTAGTTATCGTGTTATTTGAAGATAGACATTTATTTCAAGCAATCCAGATGAAGTTTCCGTGCATTAGACAGCATTTGTTTTTCAAAGTCAAATCTGTCAGACAATGTGTCAAAACATATATCATGAAACGTCAACCAAGTCGGCTTTGCCAATGAAATAACATTCGTAATAATAGTTATATTTTATAATGATTAACTTACGTTCTTTGCACATCGGGATGTCGCAAAATTGCCACCTCACGTTGGGATCAGTTGTGTAGCACCACGGTCTGTTTTCAAGACAGTTCTCGTCGTCAAGTTCGAAGTCGTTCCTGCAGAAGTTTGTTGAATCGTCTTTCGAAAAACAGTCATGTTTATGTGGCTGTAAGGCAAGTAAAAGGCTGATGAGAAGTTTGGCAGGGAAAGATAAAAGTCGGTGCAATGTAGTTTTTCCGTTATCTTTTTTATCGTACTGACGTTTTGACATAATATATGCGTTGTTTAATGATTATTTAACCCTTATTATAATATATTAATATAAACATACCACGTAGATATAATATGTTATTATATATATATATATATATATATATATATATATATATATATATATATATATATATATATATATATACACATTATTTAATTCGGTGGCTGGAGCGGTTCATCGAAAGTTTCCCCAGTTGCAGTAATATACATAGAAGAAGAATATATTATAGGACATTTCGGAAAGTGGCAAACATCCCACAAACTAAACTGGTTGTCAAACCTGACTTCAATATGTCATGCCTCCATATACACACCGTATCAGTGACAGATGTGTTTTACAAATGTACAACGTACCTCTTGTTTGTTCCATTGTTGACATACTTTGCCTGTTCTTGTGGTGTGGGCGTGTCCATGGTAGTTTTCACCTATCTGGGTTACGCGACACTCTAGCGGCAGTGCAGCTACAATAACAACATCAGCAACATCGTCAGAAAGTTGATACTCGTTGAAATAGAAATCACCGTCAGACAACATATCTGCAGACAGTGACGTACATATAAGCATCCAATGAAAAAGTTTGCGGAATGGCGCAATGTCTAACGTTCATCACTTTACGGGGACCATGTTTGAACGCCGTACCACACAAACTGCTTCTTATCACAGTTCCACGTCACACGGGGTTTTGACGGAGAGAAATGTATCTTTCACAAAGGATATAACTCGTCCATATTCTAAAGAAAACACACAGTCAATGTAACTTTATATAATCTTCGCGGCATTGTAAACTTTCCAATAATCGTCATTTGATGGGTGACCTTGTTTGACCTTGCCATCACTCTTATTGTTTCAGGAAATAGCAATATGTTGTGCAGTATCGTTGAGATAGGATATTGCGCTTTCCAAATACGTATTGCATGGCCATTTCGTAATAAAATAAAACACACATAGCCATTTAATTATCGAGAAGATTTCAGAAGCGCTCAATTTATAAAATTAATCGTTTGATGATAACTTTGTTTGGCCTGGGAATAATGCTTACTTCTCCACTTGTTAACATTACGACAGGCCATGTTTTGAGGGGGAGATGCAGGGCTTTCCAGTTATATAACATTGGTGTGGGTATAGGGGAGATAATTATACTCATAAAATAACGCACGTTTTCAAGATTTGCCCCTCGCCTCACGCAAAACTGACGGAGATACATGCTCATCAGACACACATTCACAAGAGTCTCATACAAGACAATTCCTCGGTGGAAGTAAGCCAGTTTAAACAAATTCGTGGAAAATATGGTAATCCAAAGCTGCCCTGTCTGGCTGATATTTGCCTGGTCATAATTATATTTACTTTTCGCCGTTTAAAATTATTGACCCTGTGATTTTTTTTCGCACAGAAATTCTTGGACAGCATTTCAACAAAATATAGAGCAAATTTTGGGTGCCTGATTCACCTATATGTCAGCCAATTTGTGTTTAGGTATTTGACTTACTATAAAATAATAACTAATAAAAGTTCAAAACAAACAATGGCTTAACACAGTCTATATTTTTATATATTTATACTCCTTTGTATATAGTACGGTCATGTTCTATCGCGACGTAATTATTACTATGTTCGTTATGTGACTAACATGGTCTAAGGAATGGAGAACGAAATCGAGAGATAGACAAACAATCGGAGAGTGGCTGGTGACATTGCATAGCAATGTAATTGAATGAAACTGAACATATCAAAGCAAAAGGCATATTTAAAATGCATCATGAGTTTTATTTTAAAGACTTAGTTATCGTGTTGTTTGAAGATAGACATTTATTTCAAGCAATCCAGATGTAGTTTCCGTGCATTAGACAGCATTTGTTTTTCAAAGTCAAATCTGGCAGACAATGTATCACAACATATATCATGAAACGTCAACCAAGTCGGCTTTGCAAATGAAATAACATTCGGATTAATAGTTATATTTTATAATGATTAACTTACGTTCTTTGCACATCGGGATGTAGCAAAATTGCCACCTCACGGTGGGGTCCGTTGTGTAGCACCACGGTCTGCTTCCAAGACATTTCTCGTCGTCATGTTCGAAGTCGTTCCTGCAGAAGTTTGTTGAATCGTCTTTCGAAAAACATCCATGTTTATGTGGCTGTAAGGCAAATAAAAGGCTGATGAGAAGTTTGGCAGGGAAAGATAAAAGTCGGTGCAATGTAGTTTTTCCGTTATTTTTTTTTTATCATACTGACGTTTTGACATAATATATGCGTTGTTTAATGATTATTTAACCCATTTTTATAATATATTAATATAAACTTACCACGTAGATATAATATGTTATTATATATATATATATATATATATATATATATATATACACACTATTTACTTCGGTGGCTGGAGTGGATTTATCGAAAGTTTCCCCAGTTGCAGTAATATACATAGAAGAAGAACATATTATAGGACATTTCGGAAAGTGGCAAACATCCCACAAACTAAACTGGTTGTCAACCTGACTTCAATAAGTCATGCCTCCATATACACACCGTATCAGCGACACACGTGTTTTACAAATGTACAACGTACCTCTTGTTTGTTCCATTGTTGACATACTTTGCCTGTTCTTTTTGGTGTGGGCGTGTCCATGGTAGTTTTCACCTATCTGGGTTACGCGACACTCTAGCGGCAGTGCAGCTACAATAAAAAATCAGCAACATCGTCAGAAAGTTGATACTCGTTGAAATAGAAATCACCGTCAGACAACATATCTGCAGACAGTGACGTACATATAAGCATCCAATGAAAAAGTTTGCGGAATGGCGCAATGTCTAACGTTCATCACTTTACGGGGACCATGTTTGAACGCCGTACCACACAAACTGCTTCTTATCACAGTTCCACGTCACACGGGGTTTTGACGGAGAGAAATGTATCTTTCACACAGGATATAACTCGTCCATATTCTAAAGAAAACACACAGTCAATGTAACTTTATATAATCTTCGCGACATTGTAAACTTTCCAATAATCGTCATTTGATGGGTGACCTTGTTTGACCTTGTCATCACTGTTATTGTTTCAGGAAATAGCAATATGTTGTGCAGTATCGTTGAGATAGGATATTGCGCTTTCCAAATACGTATTGCATGGCTATTTCCTAATAAAATAAAACACACATAGCCATTTAATTATCGAGAAGATTTCAGAAGCGCTCAATTTATAAAATTAATCGTTTTATGATAACTTTGTTTGGCCTGGGAATAATGCTTACTTCTCCACTTGTTAACATTACGACAAGCCAAGTTTTGAGGGGGAGATGCAGGGCTTTCCAGTTATATAACATTGGTGTGGGTATAAGGGAGATAATTATACTCATAAAATAACGCACGTTTTCAAGATTTGCCCCTCGCCTCACGCAAAACTGACGGAGATACATGCTCATCAGACACACATTCACAAGAGTCTCATACAAGAGAATTCCTCGGTGGACGTAAGCCAGTTTAAACAAATTCGTGGAAAATATGGTAATCCAAAGCTGCCCTGTCTGGCTGATATTTGCTTGGTCATAATTATATTTACTTTTGGCCGTAACATTATTTACCCTGTGTTTGTTTTCGCACAGAAATTCGTGGACAGCATTTCAACAAAATATAGAGCAAATTGGCTGCCTGATTCACCTATATGTCAGCCAATTTGTGTTTAGGTATTTGACTTACTATAAAATAATAACTAATAAAAGTTCAAAACAAACAATGGCTTAACACAGTCTATATTTTTATATAATTATACTCCTTTGTATATAGTACGGTCATGTTCTATCGCGACGTAATTATTACTATGTTCGTTATGTGACTAACATGGTCTAAGGAATGGAGAACGAAATCGAAAGATAGACGAACAATCGGAGAGTGGCTGGTGACATTGCATAGCAATGTAATTGAATGAAACTGAACATATCAAAGCAAAAGGCATATTTAAAATGCATCATGAGTTTTATTTTAAAGACTTAGTTATCGTGTTATTTGAAGATAGACATTTATTTCAAGCAATCCAGATGAAGTTTCCGTGCATTAGACAGCATTTGTTTTTCAAAGTCAAATCTGGCAGACAATGTATCAAAACATATATCATGAAACGTCAACCAAGTCGGCTTTGCCAATGAAATAACATTCGGATTAATAGTTATATTTTATAATGATTAACTTACGTTCTTTGCACATCGGGATGTCGCAAAATTGCCACCTCACGGTTTGGGGGGCAGTTGTGTAGCACCACGGTCTGCTTTTTTAAGACAGTTCTCGTCGTCAAGTTCGAAGTCGTTCCTGCAGAAGTCTTTTTGAATCGTCTTTCGAAAAACAGTCATGTTTATGTGGCTGTAAGGCAAATAAAAGGCTGATGAGAAGTTTGGCAGGGAAAGATAAAAGTCGGTGCAATGTAGTTTTTCCGTTATTCTTTTTTTATCATACTGACGTTTTGACATAATATATGCGTTGTTTAATGATTATTTAACCCATTTTTATAATATATTAATATAAACATACCACGTAGATATATATGTTATTATATATATATATATATATATATATATATATATATATATATATATATAATATATTTAATTCGGTGGCTGGAGCGGTTCATCGAAAGTTTCCCCAGTTGCAGTAATATACATAGAAGAAGAATATATTATAGGACATTTCGGAAAGTGGCAAACATCCCACAAACTAAACTGGTTGTCAAACCTGACTTCAATATGTCATGCCTCCATATACACACCGTATCAGTGACACATGTGTTTTACAAATGTACAACGTACCTCTTGTTTGTTCCATTGTTGACATACTTTGCCTGTTCTTGTGGTGTGGGCGTGTCCATGGTAGTTTTCACCTATCTGGGTTACGCGACACTCTAGCGGCAGTGCAGCTACAATAACAACATCAGCAACATCGTCAGAGAGTTGATACTCGTTGAAATAGAAATCACCGTCAGACAACATATCTGCAGACAGTGACGTAGATATAAGCATCCAATGAAAAAGTTTGCGGAATGGCGCAATGTCTAACGTTCATCACTTTACGGGGACCATGTTTGAACGCCGTACCACACAAACTGCTTCTTCTCACAGTTCCACGTCACACGGCGTTTTGACGGAGAGAAATGTATCTTTCACACAGGGTATAACTCGTCCATATTCTAAAGAAAACACACAGTCAATGTAACTTAGTATAATCTTCGCGGCTTTGTAAACTTTCCAATAATCGTCATTTGATGGGTGACCTGGTTTGACCTTGTCATCACTCTTATTGTTTCAGGAAATAGCAATATGTTGTGCAGTATCGTTGAGATAGGATACTGCGCTTTCCAAATACGTATTGCATGGCCATTTCCTAATAAAATAAATCACACATAACCATTTAATTATCGAGAAGATTTCAGAAGCGCTCAATTCATAAAATTAATCGTTTGATGATAACTTTGTTTGGCCTGGGATTAATGCTTACTTCTTCACTTGTTAACATTACGACAGGCCAAGTTTTGAGGGGGAGATGCCGGGCTTTCCAGTTATATAACATTGGTGTGGGTATAGGGGAGATAATTATACTCATAAAATAACGCACGTTTTCAAGATTTGCCCCTCGCCTCACGCAAAACTGACGGAGATACTTGCTCATCAGACACACATTCATAAGAGTCTCATACAAGACAATTCCTCGGTGGAAGTAAGCCAGTTTAAACAAATTCGTGGAAAATATGGTAATCCAAAGCTGCCCTGTCTGGCTGATATTTGCCTGGTCATAATTATATTTACTTTTCGCCTTAACATTATTTACCGTGTGATTGTTTTCGCACAGAAATTCGTGGACAGCATTTCAACAAAATATAGAGCAAATTGGCTGCCTGATTCACCTATATGTCAGCCAATTTGTGTTTAGGTATTTGACTTACTATAAAATAATAACTAATAAAAGTTCAAAACAAACAATGGCTTAACACAGTCTATATTTTTATATAATTATACTCCTTTGTATATAGTACGGTCATGTTCTATCGCGACGTAATTATTACTATGTTCGTTATGTGACTAACATGGTCTAAGGAATGGAGAACGAAATCGAGAGATAGACGAACAATCGGAGAGTGGCTGGTGACATTGCATAGCAATGTAATTAAATGAAACTGAACATATCAAAGCAAAAGGCATATTTAAAATGCATCATGAGTTTTATTTTAAAGACTTAGTTATCGTGTTGTTTGAAGATAGACATTTATTTCAAGCAATCCAGATGAAGTTTCCGTGCATTAGACATAATTCGTTTTTCAAAGTCAAATCTGGCAGACAATGTATCAAAACATATATCATGAAACGTCAACCAAGTCGGCTTTGCCAATGAAATAACATTCGGATTAATAGTTATATTTTATAATGATTAACTTACGTTCTTTGCACATCGGGATGTAGCAAAATTGCCACCTCACGGTGGGGTCCGTTGTGTAGCACCACGGTCTGCTTCCAAGACATTTCTCGTCGTCAAGTTCGAAGTCGTTCCTGCAGAAGTCTGTTGAATCGTCTTTCGAAAAACATCCATGTTTATGTGGCTGTAAGGCAAATAAAAGGCTGATGAGAAGTTTGGCAGGGAAAGATAAAAGTCGGTGCAATGTAGTTTTTCCGTTATTACATTTTTTTAATCATACTGACGTTTTGACATAATATATGCGTTGTTTAATGATTATTTAACCCATATTATAATATATTAATATAAACATACCACGTAGATATACTATGTTATATATATATATATATATATATATATATATATATATATATATATATATATATATATATATATATATATATTATATTGTGAGTGGATCATCGAAAGTTTCCCCAGTTGCAGTAATATACATAGAAGAAGAACATATTATAGGACATTTCGGAAAGTGGCAAACATCCCACAAAGTAAACTGGTTGCCATCACTGACTTCAATAAGTCATGCCTCCATATACATACCGTATCAGCGACACACGTGTTTTACAAATGTACAACGTACCTCTTGTTTGTTCCATTGTTGACATGCTTTGCCTGTTTTTGTGGTGTGGGCGTGTCCATGGTAGTTTTCACCTATCTGGGTTACGCGACACTCTAGCGGCAGTGCAGCTACAATAACAACATCAGCAACATCGTCAGAGAGTTGATGCTCGTTGAAATAGAAATCACCGTCAGACAACGTATCTGCAGACAGTGACGTAGATGTAAGCATCCAATGAAAAAGTTTGCGGAATGGCGCAATGTCTAACGTTCATAACTTTACGGGGACCATGTTTGAACGCCGTACCACACAAACTGCTTCTTCTCACAGTTCCACGTCACACGGCGTTTTGACGGAGAGAAATGTATCTTTCACACAGGGTATAACTCGTCCATATTCTAAAGAAAACACACAGTCAATGTAACTTAATATAATCTTCGCGCATTGTAAACTTTCCAATAATCGTCATTTGATGGGTGACCTTGTTTGACCTTGTCATCACTGTTATTGTTTCAGGAAATAGCAATATGTTGTGCAGTATCGTTGAGATAGGATATTGCGCTTTCCAAATACGTATTGCATGGCCATTTCCTAATAAAATTAAACACACATAGCCATTAAATTATCGAGAAGATTTCAGAAGCGCTCAATTTATAAAATTAATCGTTTTATGATAACTTTGTTTGGCCTGGGAATAATGCTTACTTCTCCACTTGTTAACATTACGACAGGCCAAGTTTTGAGGGGGAGATGCAGGGCTTTCCAGTTATATAACATTGGTGTGGGTATAGGGAGATAATTATACTCATAAAATAACGCACGTTTTCAAGATTTGCCCCTCGCCTCACGCAAAACTGACGGAGATACATGCTCATCAGACACACATTCACAAGAGTCTCATACAAGACAATTCCTCGGTGGACGTAAGCCAGTTTAAACAAATTCGTGGAAAATATGGTAATCCAAAGCTGCCCTGTCTGGCTGATATTTGCTTGGTCATAATTATATTTATTTTTCGCCTTAAATTTATTACCCTGTGTTTGTTTTCGCACAGAAATTCGTGGACAGCATTTCAACAAAATATAGAGCAAATTGGCTGCCTGATTCACCTATATGTCAGCCAATTTGTGTTTAGGTATTTGACTTACTATAAAATAATAACTAATAAAAGTTCAAAACAAACAATGGCTTAACACAGTCTATATTTTTATATAATTATACTCCTTTGTATATAGTACGGTCATGTTCTATCGCGACGTAATTATTACTATGTTCGTTATGTGACTAACATGGTCTAAGGAATGGAGAACGAAATCGAGAGATAGACGAACAATCGGAGAGTGGCTGGTGACATTGCATAGCAATGTAATTCAATGAAACTGAACACATCAAAGCAAAAGGCATATTTAAAATGCATCATGAGTTTTATTTTAAAGACTTAGTTGTCGTGTTGTTTGAAGATAGACATTTATTTCAAGCAATCCAGATGAAGTTTCCGTGCATTAGACATAATTCGTTTTTCAAAGTCAAATCTGGCAGACAATGTATCAAAACATATATCATGAAACGTCAACCAAGTCGGCTTTGCCAATGAAATAACATTCGGATTAATAGATATATTTTATAATGATTAACTTACGTTCTTTGCACATCGGGATGTCGCAAAATTGCCACCTCACGGTGGGGTCCGTTGTGTAGCACCACGGTCTGCTTCCAAGACATTTCTCGTCGTCAAGTTCGAAGTCGTTCCTGCAGAAGTCTGTTGAATCGTCTTTCGAAAAACAGTCATGTTTATGTGGCTGTAAGGCAAATAAAAGGCTGATGAGAAGTTTGGCAGGGAAAGATAAAAGTCGGTGCAATGTAGTTTTTCCGTTATTACATTTTTTTTAATCATACTGACGTTTTGACATAATATATGCGTTGTTTAATGATTATTTAACCCATATTATAATATATTAATATAAACATACCACGTAGATATAATATGTATATATATATATATATATATATATATATATATATATATATATATATATATATATATATATATATATATATTTAATTCGGTGGCTGGAGTGGATCATCGAAAGTTTCCCCAGTTGCAGTAATATACATAGAAGAAGAACATATTATAGGACATTTCGGAAAGTGGCAAACATCCCACAAAGTAAACTGGTTGCCATCACTGACTTCAATAAGTCATGCCTCCATATACATACCGTATCAGCGACACACGTGTTTTACAAATGTACAACGTACCTCTTGTTTGTTCCATTGTTGACATGCTTTGCCTGTTTTTGTGGTGTGGGCGTGTCCATGGTAGTTTTCACCTATCTGGGTTACGCGACACTCTAGCGGCAGTGCAGCTACAATAACAACATCAGCAACATCGTCAGAGAGTTGATGCTCGTTGAAATAGAAATCACCGTGAGACAACGTATCTGCAGACAGTGACGTAGATGTAAGCATCCAATGAAAAAGTTTGCGGAATGGCGCAATGTGTAACGTTCATCACTTTACGGGGACCATGTTTGAACGCCGTACCACACAAACTGCTTCTTATCACAGTTCCACGTCACACGGGGTTTTGACGGAGAGAAATGTATCTTTCACACAGGATATAACTCGTCCATATTCTAAAGAAAACACACAGTCAATGTAGCTTTATATATATAATCTGACGATGTTGCTGATAACGGCGGGAAAATTGGCGGATGTAGAGGTTTGAAATTGGTGGTGTATAAAATTTGAAAAACAAGCGGAAATATTGATTGATAAGTATTATTCTTTTGTTAAGGTTATTCATAAAGCTGTACTGATTATATTTAGTAGTAGTTTTGGTAAAAGTTTGTTAGTGAACAGTATTTTTGAACAGATTATATTAATGGGTGATAATAGGGTAATCTGGGTTTCAACAAATTGTAAACAAGATTGAGCAAATCTCTTTATTTGATATAGTTTATAAGAGATAAAGCAATAAGCATAACAACTACATATGTAAGATAATACTGTGAATAGGTATCATTGTTATTAAAAATAAACAAGTGTTTTAGTAGGAAACCCTTGTTTGTTTATATAGGTAGTGTCCAACGTTTCCGTAAGGGAACGGTACCAGTACAGACTAAACATATTGTTCAAGGTAGCATAGGTAGTAAGTTGTTTATAACATAAAGTGTGCTGCAGTTGCTGTACACAATAAACAAACAGTCTTTCTAAAGACTAAGTTGGTATAAACTAAGAGTTGATTTTGACAAATCGTAACATGGCACCTTGCAAGCGGCAAGTGAAGGCAAGGAGGCACTTGGTGTGTAACCACTGCCACAGCTTGGTGGATTTTGCCGTATCGGGGTGCGGAAAAACTTGGTCAGAGACAACGGAGGAAGGCTTTACGTTCCAATGTTTAGGGTGTTGGAAAGTGGACTGTCTGACAGCAGAGTTAGCTGGGCTAACGGATATTGTGAAGGGGATGGAGAGTGGTGGGAGGGTGATTGCAAGGAAAACAAATGGAGAAAGAACAACAGGAAACATGACATACAGGAAGGTGACAGGGGAGAAAGTGACAGTAGAGAAGGAGGGCGGGACAATGGGACAGGATATGAGGGAAGTAGATGCGACAGGAGGAAAGACGAATGGAAGAAAGGAAGTGACAGTAGATGTGACCACATGGAAGTCAATAACAAGAACGATGACAGGAAGAAGAGACAGGAAAGAAAAGAACAACAGAGAAAGCGGCAGGGGGAAAGTCAGCAACCAGGGAGATGCAAAACGGAGGAGCTACTCTGAAGCAGTGATCGAGGGGGCATTGAGAAAAGAAAGGGTATTTATGGGAGACTCCATTTTGCGAAAGACAGACAGGACATTAAGCAAAGGAGAAGACGTTGTTGTTTGTCTTCCGGGGGCTAGGATAGAGCATGTGACTGAACGGGTAGAGAACGTATTGGGGCCAAGGGGGTCTATATTAGTACATGTAGGGACGAACAATGCAGACAGGGATGGAACAACCAGGATAGTAAAGAGATACAGAGAGTTGGTAGAGACACTGAAGAAGACAAGAGTTGAACAGATCATACTATCAGCAATCTTGCCAGTGATGAGGGGAAGGGGAGTAATGTATAGTAACTGCAAGAGGATGGCAATTAACGCATTACTAGAGCAGATGTGTGAAGAAGAAGGAGTTGGATTTGTAGATTTGTGGGGATATTTTGTTGGGAGAGAAGATATATATAATGACAGATGGCCTCCATTTAAGCGGAAAGGGCGCAGCAGTGTTCTCCGAGAACCTGCTTCGATCGATGGACAATGGAACAGGTTGCAACTTTTTAAACTAGTTTCGCAGGGGGGATACACAGAGAAGCCAAATATTAGAGGCATAGATAAAGATAGCAAAAAGAAATCAGCAAAGAACAGCCTGGAAAGCCCTACGGAATTTGGTTATAAATGTGTTTGTTTAAATGCAAGGAGCATAGTAAACAAAACATGAACTAAACAAGATGGTAGAAGATATTGACCCTCACATAATAGGTATAACTGAATCTTGGGCCACCCCCAATATACCAGAAGCCGAATTAGGAATGACAGGATATGTAATGTTTAGGAAAGATAGATTAGGAAGAAGGGGAAGCGGAGTTATTTTATATATTAAAGAATCCATCCAGGCTTATGAAATAAAACTAGAAAAAGAAGCAGAATGTGAAGAAGCTGTCTGGTGTAACATAGTTACAGGAAACTCAACATTAACTGTTGGGTTAGTGTATCGGAGTCCAAACATAAGCATAGAAGAGAATGAAAAAATACATAACGCTATCAAAGAAGTGAGTAAACGGGACTGTATTATTATGGGGGATTTTAACCATGGGGATATACAGTGGACATCTCTACAGAGTACCGGGAGAGAGGATCAGTAGTTTTTAAATTTAGTTCAAGATAGTTTCCTTTCTCAATATGTGTTAGAAGCAACCAGGGGCGAGACATAGTATTGAGCTCACAGAAGGAATTTGTTGATAATGTCAAGATATGTGAACCACTGGGGTGTAGTGATCACAACCAGATACATTTTATCATCAAAGTAAAGGGAGAACGGAATAGAAAAATAAGGTACAGGAAACAATTTCACAAAGGAAGATATCAGGACATGAGGGAATATTTAGCAAAGATAGACTGGAATAAAACACTGAAGAATAAGACAGCAACAGAATGCTGGAATATTTTAAAGAGTGAAATTGACTGCGTCGTTGAAAAATTTGTTCCGTTGAAAAACAGGGGAAACGGTCAAAGAAGAAACACTTATCGAAGGAAGCCATTAGAAAAATCAAGTACAAGCAAATGATGTGGAAGAGATATAGACATACTGGAAGTGAGGAAGACTATAGCATTTATAAAGAAGCACTTAATCAAGCTACAGCTGAAATTAGAAATTCAAAGAGAAGCTACGAACAAAAAATTGCTTTTAATATAAAACATGACAGCAAGAGTTTTTATGCGTATGTTCGAAGTAAACAGAATGTTCAGGATAAGGTCGGTCCTCTAGAAGGTAGTGATGGAAACATAATAACAGAGGGATTCTTAATGGCAGAAAACTAAATGAGTACTTTAGTTCGGTGTTTACCAGGGAAGATATTAGTATATTACCAGTACTTGAGACTAAGTTCGAAGGGAGAGAGTTTGACTATTTAGGACAAATAATTGTAACCCCAACAATGGTAGCTATGAAAATAAGAGATATGAAGGATAATAAATCACCTGGAGTGGATGGGATTCCTCCCAAATTACTATTGGAAATTGTAGAACAAATCAGCATACCGCTTGCAGCAGTGTTCAGTTTGTCATTAGAGGAGGGAATAGTTCCGTTAGAATGGAAAGAAGCAAACATTATACCATTATTTAAAAAAGGTTCGAGAAACAAGTCAGAGAACTATAGACCAGTGAGTTTAACATCGGTGATTTGCAAACTATTAGAAAGACTAATTAAAGATCACCTGGTTGATTTTCTTGTTAAAAATAAATTGATAAACCCATCTCAACATGGGTTTTTAAAAGCGAGGTCATGCTTAACAAATATGTTATGTTTTTTGGAAGATGTCACAAAGTGGGTAGATGAGGGATCACCAGTAGATATAATCTATTTGGATTTTAAAAAAGCCTTTGACAAAGTGCCACACCAAAGACTACTACTTAAACTAAAGGCCCATGGCATAGGAAATGGAATGATCAAATGGATAGAAAAATGGCTTATTGATAGAAGACAAAGAGTAGTAATTGATGGGGAGGTTTCAAACTGGAAATCGGTTTTGAGTGGAGTACCGCAGGGATCAGTACTGGGACCTATTTTAGTTTTATTTATGACATAACAAGCAAGGTTTTGAAGTTTGCGGACAACACAAAAGTGTTTGGGAAATTAACAGTGATGCAGATAGACAGCATTTATAAGATGATCTTAATAAGTTGATAGAATGGTCTGAGAAGTGGCAAATGATGTTTAATTTTGGAAAGTGTAAGTGCCTCCACACAGGACATGGGAATGAAGATGCACAATATACAATGGGTGGTACTAAAATACTACCTTAGTACTAAATACTACGTTAAAAGAAAAGGACTTAGGGTTAACTATTAGTGCTGACATGAAGGTATCAGAACAGTGTGGAATTGCAGCAGCGAAGGGAAACCAAAATAACCAGAAGATTGAAAGGAGATCAGATTGAGGTGTTTAAAATATTGAATGGGTATGAAAATATTGACAGAAATATTGTTTTCACAGTCAAGGAAGAGAG
>JAODUO010000295.1:465000-482129 GCA_025642075.2 Ridgeia piscesae
GCTTTTGCTACAACCTGTAAGTTGATCTTAGGCAACTATTATTTTGCATCGCTGTGTTAACATATTAACAGCCATCATTCGCATTGAGAATGATGACATTTCCATTGCAATGTCACCTATTTGGATAGCTGGGTGCTTATCGCCTACGACAGAACTTAATCCTATTTGAATGAAACCATATTTCGGCACTTGAGTATAATACGGACCCACCTCGATGTTGTCGCTATACTTGTATATTTGCCTACACTTTGTAGGTCATCCTAACCCTAACCCTAACGCAAATGATTATAGTTCATCATTGCCAGGAATATTTACGATTTAAATTATATCGTTTTAGACACACTTTGATTCACGAAATAGTGCTCCGGTTTGTGACGGTCGCAAGTCCAGCGGCCACGTGTTACTGCGCTGTGCACTTAGAATGAGCAACACACAGTTTCTTTGTGTCGATGGCACCGTCTTTTATGCCTCAGTTTATAGAATGTAAATATGCATGGAATGATGCTAAATGATTGAGCTTACGAAATTAAACACCGAATGTTAGCAAAGATACAGGTATAACGATAACATTGAGGTTGGGCCGGGTTCAACACTTGAGTGCCCAAATGTTTGCTAAAGGGTAGGACTAGGGACGGAAGTCCAATACAGGCATCCCTATATCCTAAGTACGTTGTCAATATATTCATCAAACAGACAATTCATCAGGCTGCCAGTTATTGGTCCTCTGTACCCTACCCTCACAATTTTCAGGGATTGGGGGCCATGGCCCCTGCCCCCGCCCCCTCCCCCGTCTACGCCATTGCCTGTACGTTACTTACATATTTGTACACTGTTACTATTCTACACCATTTACCTACCTCGCCGGTAGACCATCCGCAGAGTAGACCATCGCCATGGCAACGACTGCTAATACAGGCAGCGTCTTAATTTTGCCTGGCCAATGAAAACGAAATGTCAACACGGTCCGTGCAGATAAATTAATTTCTTTTGTTTTCGCAATTTCAATATAAACAATATACAAAGTTAAATAATGAAAAATGTCTGGTCTATGCATTTATATTGACAGTAAATGCAGTATTCGGCAAATATAAATTCGTAATAATCTACCAATTTTGTTAGGGACATAACTTTCTTTGTGCTTTTATTACAACCGAAAACAAACTATGAAAAAGAAAGAAATATGTCATCTTGGAGAAAGGAAGGTTATGTTAAAAACGTATGTATGTATGTATGTATGTATGTATGTATGTATGTATGTATTATGTATATTATATATATATTATATATATATATATATATATATATATATATATATTTCGTTCGTTCGTTCGTTCGTTCGTTCGTTCGTTCGTTCGTTCGTTCGTTCGTTCGTTCGTTCGGTCGGTCGTTCGTTCGATTGTCCGGTCGTTCGGTCGTTCTGTCGTTCATTCACTCATTCATGGTTTTGCTTCGTGTACGAAGACTCGTGAAGGAGGAAGTATAACATAAGGAACGATATTGCTTTCTTAAATAATAACGTTAGTTACTATGATTGTCTATTTATTGAAAAGTTAAATAACACCCATGATGCCACTCACCAGTACTTATTAATAGCATCAATTTATAGATCGCCGTACCGACCCAAATACTCATAACTTATTTACTCAAGATCTTGACCTAATAACGAAGCGAATGCAAAATGAAAACAAACACATCATTATCTGTGGTGATGCTAATATTAACTTACTAAATATATATATATATATATATATATATATATATATATATATATATATATATCATCATCATCATCATCATCATCATCATCATCATCATCATCATCATCATCATCATCATCATCATCATCATCATCATCATCATCATCATCATCATCATCATCATCATCATCATCATCATCATCATCATCATCATCATCATCATCATCTATGTACGTGTAATGTGCTACAACACGAGACTCTCACTCACGAGATTTACAAGCATAACACGATTTACCTATTAACTTCCACGCTACTCTATTTATACCGAAAACATTATACAACGTGTATATTGTACCTAAAGTCGGTACAATAGTTGTCGGACTATTGCACCGACAGTTTTTCGACGCATGTGCATTACAGCATGGGTATGCGCATGCCGTCGTTGCTGGTGACAGATAACTTGTTTAGAGTCGTCGCATCTGTTAGAACCTTTGTCAAATTGCAGAATGCGCTACATTTGTTTGAGCAACAAACGTATAGTTAGTTTTATATGAGAGACGCCTGAAGTTAGAACTCGGCAAAGAAAACGACGCCAAACACTATTAAAAAAGCGTCGAAAGATTGTACAGCTATGCACCGTCAAAAGTACTATTACTTTGACGGTGCATGGGACATTTGGACCGAACCACTATTTCAAAATTGGGGTGTGAGTTTGGGTTAGGTTTAGGGTCAGGTTTAGGGTTAGTGTCAAGGTTAGAGTCAGGGTGAGGGTTAGGGTCAGGGTAATACGTTTTATACAAGTCAAGTCGGGCTCCCATTGTTACGGCCGCGCAGCGGCGACAACCTCACATCCCTATTTTGGAATAGTGGTTTGGTCCAAATCGACTCCTGGTGCAATAGTCGAGCAGTAATGGACCGACTGTCGGGGAAATATCCACGGCCAACATTATATTCACCCTTTGTTAGAATATATAAAATTAAAACATGAAATTTATTTTATGATTCGTCGTTTTGACACTAATACCGGCAAGGCCGTGGCTGATAACTGTCCAAATCAGCTAAATTGCAGTATTTAAAAAGGTTAGTCAGTTAGACGTATACAGTCTGTCATTAGGACAACATTTATATAATATCTAGCTCGCTGCTGCTCTTACAATGAACTACGTGCATTTCATCCAATTATTGTAACGAGCGTAAGGCATTTAACGTTGCATGAGTCGTCGTCTAGACACTGGTACTCGCGCTCTCATGGAGGCTAAATGAGTCCAGCGTGCAGACGGACCGATACACGCTGTTGGCAACAGCACAAATTTAGCACTTCGAGGCTGTAACGCTGTCGCGCTTACATTTTTCGTTATAAACTTTTCGATTGACGTTTCTGCGCATGCGCGATTATTGTAAAAAAAATACAACGCACTTTTTTTTATAAATGCCACGGGCTGTTCGATAACTCTCCTGTGATGATCACTGTGAAGATTTGCTTAAAATTTCGTTCAATACAATAACATATTACATTTGTTTAAATCACTTTCACGGATTATGGCGCACTACAGTCACGTGATTTACACTTGCTATCAAAACATGCTTCAACAATTATTTGGCTCATGTTAATATGCGACAAATAACTTTGCTTAGAGGTTATATACAACCTAACGAACAGCCCGTGGAATGTATACCAAAAATGCTTTGTCGGTTCGCTGCACATTGTTGATTTAATATTTACGTTTATAACGCCGGAAAATAAGCGTTACAACGCGATAAAACGCGACCGGCTGATCACACGTAACAAGTCGTTGTAAATAAAATATGAATACGTCATTTGTGGTGTAAGACAGTTTGTATAATAATAATAATGATAATGATGATGATGATAATAATAATAATAATAATAACAACAACAACAACAACAACAACAACAATAATAATGCTTTGCACTGCCAATTTGACGCATACATCTGACTTTGTAATAACGATCCTTAAGTTGTTTTCGTTATGACCTACATTTCAGCCGAGGGACTAATTTAGCAGTTCACGTCTTCAATCAACTAAATTGTGGTACGTCGAGACAGAGCATTTATTCATATGTTATCACATGTATACGATACATATGGCATAAATGTGTTGCATTGCGTACACCGGGTACGGGCAACCGGGACACTCAGCTAATACTCGAGCAGATATTATACTACGGACTCTGACGACCCATTCAAATTTGCTTGGCGACCCAAATTTAGTTCGCAACCCAGAGTTAAGAAACCATGTTCTAAAATATGATATTTCATTATATGCTTAAAATTAGTGTCTTCGTAATAAAGCAATGTGGTGGGATTGCTTCAGACAATTGCTAGCAGTGAGTTTGAGTGCTTTAAATAAAACATATGTATGACTCCTAAATTCAGCAAGACTTATTATACGAATTATTTGTTTCTGCAATATATGAATTTTAGATAAATATTACAATATATAAAAAGGGTATATGAAGGTATAATATAAGTTAATGACAGTTTGTTCACTTTGTTCTTGATATTCCAAAACAATGCCTACACTCTTAGATATTTACATGTATATTTTATATGTTCATTCCAATTGATTTTATTATCTGTTATCACTCCCAGAAATTGGGTATGGCTAACAGTATCTATTTGAGACCAATCTATATAAATGTTGTTGATTATGTTTCTTACACTAGACATATTGCTAAATGTCATTGTACATGTTTTCTTGACATTTAACGAAAGTTTATTAGTTTTGAGCCACAGTGAAAGTTGTTTTATTTCAATATTTAAATCATGATCCATTTTTTGCTCATCTTTTCTTGGATAAAAAAATATTACTGTCATCTGTATACATTATTGGAAAGGTGGTTTGTGACACAGCACTTAAATCATTTATATAGATCAGAAAAAAATAGGGGACCTAATATTGATCCTTGTGGCAAGTTGTATTGTTAAGATCAGAATTAGTTTCACTGATTCTTACTGTTTGTTTTCTACTAGATAGATAACTTTGAAACCACTGGAGGACAGTTCCTCTGATTCCATAATGTTTTAGTTTTCTTAATAGGATGTCATGGTTCACTGTATCAAATGCTTTTGCGAAATCTAAAGGAAAGTCCTAATATGTGTTCTCCTTTATTTTACACGTGTTATTTTACCAATTAATATTGTTAAAGCCATGTAAGTAGAATATCTTTTTTTTGAATCCAAATTGATAATTTGACAGGATATATTATGTTTATCAATACATTTAGTTAGTCTACCATACACAAGTTTTTCAAATATTAAAAAAAATACCGGTAATACGGAAATTGGTTTATAGTTAATGCTTAGTGTAGCATCTCCTTTTTTAAATCGGCACTACATTAGCTATTTATAAATCGTATGGTACGTATCCTTTGTCAAACGGTAACTTTATAATGTGGAAAAAATAGTTCAGTAATACTAGAATACATTTGTTTGATGATGTCTGGTGTCATACCATCCCATCCAGGACTGCAGTTTTTTTTATTTCTGGTAAATACTCGGTTAATCCTGAAGCATAGCTTTAAAAAGACACCAAGATGAACACTGTATCTTACTCGTGGTATTCCATTTGAAGTGCACCCATTTGTGGAATATCACTTTCGATAAAATAAGCTGTAAAGAAATATATTTAAAAAACGGACCTTCTCCAGCACTAGTACATAGCAACCACCCGTGTATAATGCTCCTATCATATATTGCACCTAGCTATAAATAGTTTATTCACAGAATATGTAGAAGTATGATTAAGAAAAAACAAATATTTACCGAATGCCACCTTTCTGAGTATACAATTACATTATGCTTATAATGTAATTATATCCTTGTGTTTCCATCGCAAGCATGAACACACAAGGATCACATTCAAAATAATGTTGTATTGTATTATCTTTAAACTGCAAACAATATAACACTACAAATCAATACGACACACTGCCTTGTACACATGAGTTCTCCAAAGCCTATTAATGTATTTTACATGGCACACCATCGGCCCTTGCCTTTGCGGGCTCGACATCGCCACCACAGTGCCTAACGAGCATTGTTTCCTCTTGACCAATGATAGTTAAATTAACTAACCATTTAACAATATAACATAATGGAGCCCTGGAATTAGCATGGGTTTGTTGTTCCCTTTTCAATTATAATAATGTAGAAGTAACTGTATTCGTTCCCTTCCCCATTGCCAGTATGAGTGTGTCACTGAGTGAGACTCAGTTTGACTGAACATCAGATGATGTGCTGTGGCTTTATTATTTCTTTTTATATTTAATATATTTATTTACTAATTTTAATTTATTGATTTGTTTTAATTTAAACTTATTTTAAATAAATAATTTCACTAGTATCATATCAAAACTATTTTCAAATATAACGTATCAATTATAAGTTACATTGCTACATCCGTGTGGGCATCTGCCATATTTGATTTCTTTTTATACAATACTATATACTACGTTGTATGTATATTTATTTTATGTTCTGACAGACTGACAACCAAACGTAATCCCCCGAGGGATTAGCGTAACAGTTTGTACTACACTCTGTAGTGTAGCCCTGTCAGGCAATCTCGACTACTGTACTGGCGTAGATATTAGAGTATGCTAGCGTAGAGTCTAGACAGTCATACTCAGTGTCATAGTCAAGTCTCAAGACATAGTCATAGACAACGATCATTTGTTTATTCTGGCCTTCTTTATTATTGTTACGTACTAACATCGTAATGATGTATCAATAAGTGCATTAGGCGTTTTCTCCAAGTATTGGGTATTGGCTGCCTTTATTAATTTGGACGTGTTAACCTAACAGATGCTTACAGTAGCTGACACTGACAGCGACAGACATCAACTAACGTAACTTGACCGTCATCAGAACTTACTTCGCCCGCCTACACAGTCAGCCAGTCAACGGCCGTTTTCGTGACCTCCTTGGTAACAAAGGCGGTTCGTTTATGAATAAATTATGTTAATTGAGAGCAGTTTTTGTTGGTTTAAAGTAAACGTTTCCCGAACCGCCGTCACGCTGACGTCACGGGCTTTCCAGACATGTATAACATGAGGGGGTTTCCTGCTTGTATGCAAGCAAAGATGGTCGTTCAAAAATGCAATGAAATGCTTTTGTTTTAGGCGTATCAGCCGTGAAATTAATTAGAAGATTGCATAAAATTCTAAATATTACTACATTATATATCATTTGATCGTATATATTCTGGAAGTATGAAAAGATGAATGGTTTACCTGATTCTGCAAGTAACCCACTAATTAGGATCTAGCGCAAAACGGCGCCTTGCAAAAAACGCCTGGTTTTGGCGTGCCGCGTCACATATTGTTCAACTAAACATTATACAGGCTTTACTATGACTATATATGTTTAAAACAAACTGGTTTATTATGTGTTTTTTTATCGCTGAACAAAACTTTCCATTCAGAGATTAAAGAGTAATAAGGTATTGTAATCGAAAAGCCTCGTTTTGGCATGCCGCGTCACATAATTGTGGTCGTCACATCATCGAGAATACAGCCTCATATTGGAATGTGTAACAAGACATAAAGCAGTTTATCGGCATGCAAACATCACAGTTTTTAATGTCAACGAATCGATTTTAACAGTGGAACATATTCAAATACATGTTAAAATCCGTCATACAACCAGATGTGTTAAGGGGCACCATTGCAGTTAGGTAGCTCGGCGCACTGTACTGGAATTTACACTTACACTTTCATCTATTCTAGCCAATCCTATGCCTTAGCCTACAGCTTGACATGTAAATTCGTTGGACTGCAACCCAAGATTTGGCAGTTGGGATGTCACCAGCTGCCGCTAGGGGTCGCTACAAACTCCACAGAAACATGCGACTAACAGGGCCTTGAACAGGATGACGGAAATGGTTAATGCATTACTTGAGTAGCAGAACGCTATTGATAAGGTATATATAATTGAGAATGGGGAAAACGATTCATGTTGCATATTCTTCAAAGAATTGTGTCTAACCTGGACTGGCTGGTGAGACAGTTGCGACAAACGACAGGTGCAGAGAATCGTTTTTGTGTTTGGCGTTCACTTAAACGTGCCAACAACGGCGGCGTAACGACAGCGACGGACCGTGCACAATCCTCCATCAAAGTTAACCGTACACAATCTAGACTAGACGACCTTTCAAAGTATGGCATCGCGCTGTCCCAAAGACCGGCAATTTTGATTTCCGAAGCTTTTGTAAAATGTAATGAACCTAGTAAAGAAAATATGTTGACTGAACACTGGTGAAACGTAGTCTCCCTTACCTGATATTATAGGCATGACATAACCTGCGGCTAAAACGACAGTCGGATGTCAAATAAGGACTGAACTACTACTTGGTAGTACTGTTTAGAAAATACACACTATGAAGGAAGAGACGTGGATCTCTCTCTCTCCCTGTCTCTCTCCCTGTCTCTCTCTCTTTCCTGTCTCTCCCTCTCCCCTCTCTCTCCCCTCTCCCTCTCTCTCATTCCTCTCTCTCTCTCTCTCTCTCTCTCTCTCTCTCCCTAAACAAATACCTACACAACCCCGTATACATTACAGCCCTGAACGGGGCGGGTTTAGGCCCGCAGCCCGCGGGCTGGATTTTTTATTTGTTGTGGGGCGGTGCGGGCTGCGGTCCAGGATATGTCAAATTACGCTGGGCGGGGCGAGCTGCGGGTCAGGATATGTCAAAATATGCGGGGCGAGATGGGATGGGCCGAATGGTATAGTTTCGGGGCGGGTGCGGGCTCAGCTTTTCAGCCCGCTCAGTTTCTTTCACAATTTGCACATTGTCTGTGCCTATTAGTTGGTGGATTACGTGATAGTGTGTGTGCCACGGTGTATTGCTTGCACGACTGCACGTGTGCGACGAATATATACTGTGCATGCGTGCATGTGTTCATGCATGTGTGCGTGCAACTACATGTCGTGCATAGCTGCATGTGTGTGTGTGTGTGTGTGTGTGTGTGTGTGTGTGTGTGTGTGTGTGTGTGTGTGTGTGTGTGTGTGTGTGTGTGTGTGTGTGTGTGTGTGTGTGTGTGTGTGTGTGTGTGTGTGTGTGTGTGCGTTTAAGTATGTTTTGTTAACATGTGCTAACCATGACGTTTTGGTAAACAACGTGTTGCATTCTGGTAACAGTACACTTTGATAACACTGTTGAAAACACTCATAATATGTCACTGTTTGTCCTGCCAGCTTTAGACATTCATTAGAGTGTACATACAATAATTCACAGTAAAAGAAATCACAGAAAAATTACAGTTTGCCTAAGAAATTCAGAGGAAATAAGGTCACAACATATTATTCATTTGTTATTGCTATTCAGACACTATCTAGTTAATACAAAGGTTTGGTCTTGCATACACGAGCACCATAACAATCTTTTGAATCTTTGACAACAGTAAGAAATAAGGTAGCAAAATAGTGTTATTGTGGCACACATTGCTACAGACTGCCATTTTTACATAATCATAGCAATGATGCCAGACCTAGCTAACCGCCAAGTTGATTTGGGTTCTCCTTTTAACACCAGTATCACCATTCACCAGGCTGCCCTGTCTTGCTAGGCTGAGTGATGTTTGAACAACTCCCAAGGAGACCTATTTAAATGTGGGATACCTGGCTTGGACAAAGGGCTTTCTTATCCGAACCAGGCCTTCTCCTACACACAAAGGCAATTATCAGGCTGGTGGTGTCCAGTTGTACTGTCCAGTACCCACAGATACTAACATGTGTTAATATTACTAAACAAGGCCTGAATGATCTCACATTGGCATTGCTGACTCTTAGCAGAAACGTTTCATTTCCTGGTAACCATGTCCAATGTATTTATCATAACATTTGTTACAAGATAGTGGCTGTAATATATTAATGTTTGTATTTAATAACAAAAGAAAACAATTCTTGAGGGGTTTTAATACAGATTTCCCTTAATGGATGAGTGTTGGCTGGTGTCTATTTAATGTATAATATATTAATGAGTAATGGAACTGTCTGGCAGGATACTCAATTACCCAATGTGGTAAACTGTAAAACTACAACAGTGTTTGAAGATCCTACCTGGCTTGGGATGCCACTTCCTTCCCTCAAGCAAATATTTCTTATCACTTTGCACCACCATTGAGGCACTGATACAATAGCAGGCCTTAGCAGTTGCCATCTAGCAGTGCTGGTTAGAACAGGGCAAGGGGCATGGAAGCCAATATCAAAAGACATGCAGGCCACTGCAAAAGAGGCCTGTTTATGATAATTGCAGCTGGGTCCACCTTGGTCAGAGGTGATAACTGACTACCTGTTAGTGGATATTAGCTTATATGGTATGCTCAGTGTTGTCTCGGTGAATGACTACCGTGACTTCCAACATAATTAGTTCTGTCTGACTGAAAAATGTGGTTAATTGAATTTCATGTAACTAAATGGTTAAAAAAGACGTTTGAAACATTACTGCCAATCCCGAAGGAGATCAGGTGCGTACTCAAAGCCGTGGAGAAACTCGAAAGAGAGAGTGCAGAAAAAGACAAAAAAATTAAGGCAATAGAATCACGCCTGGATAACATAGACCAACATAACAGACTGATTGGCGAACTATTTCAGAAAGTGGCAACCTTGGAAGCGGAGGCTGACAAACGGGAGCAGTACAACAGGCGCCCAAACCTCCGCTTCCATGGCATTGAGGAAAAGGAAGGCGAGGACACCAATGCTATTGTGATTGCTGTGGTTCAAAAGAAACCCGGGCTGAGTCAAATCGGAGCAGACCAGCTGGAGCGCAGCCACAGAATCGGGCCGAAGCAAGATGAAAAGGGCGCTCCGCGCAAGCGCGCGGTCATTGTTCGCTTTCGAAGCGAAGCCAACCGCGACGAAGTGTTTCGTGCACGCGTCAACTTGAAAGAACACAATAGGACGCACAAGGACGGCCAGGTGTTCCTCAACGAAGACTTGACGGCCAAACGGGCTATGTTCGCGTTTAAGAGACGACAGTTAAAGAAAGAAAAGAAGATAGCGGATTGCTGGACCCATGCAGGCCGCGTCCTCTGCATACTTGATATATTCATTGTATTAGTACAGTCTTGGTGATGTCTAACAATATGTGTAATTTTACTTTGATAATTCTCCTCTTGTATTGTGTTGTAATACTACAAACGTGTATTGTATATCTATAGTAATGATGGTTATTTTTTAATGATGATGGTGTCACGGGAAGACGGCTCTTAGCCAAGTGACAGCCATGCAGTGCAACATGCTGACAATTTATTACAATGCTTATGTTTGTTCTTGTACATGCTGCGTTGCGAATAAAGTTATTCTTACTCTTACTGCTGGCCGAACTGCTGTGGGCCAAGTTACTATGGGGCGGGGCTGTGCGGGCTGCGGGCTAATTTACTGCAGGGCGGGCTGCGGGCTATGATGTGGCAAAATATGCGATGCGGGCTGACTGCGGGCCAAGTTACTGCGGGGCGGGCTGCGGGCCAGGAGATGACCAATATGGGCGGGCTGCGGGTTGAATTGTAATTTGCGGGGCGGGCTGCGGGCTCAGATTTCCATCCCGCGCAGGGCCTTAGTATACATCCAATCTCAACAATAAAGAATGCACGAACTTAAACATAAAAAGTACACCCATAACAAATGTACATTCCATAGGTTGCTCATCATAATATTAAAGGATATAACTGTCACCTATGTCTGGAAATTACTGACACACACCCACCCACACACATCACACATCACACGCACACATACACTCACATGCACACAACACACACACACACACACATGCACACAACACACACACACCACGCACGCACGCACGCACGCACACATACACTCAGTAGCCTAGCTACAATCGTTCAAACAAGATTGTTTAACACACAGTCTTAATAAAAGCAGTCATGTTACAATAACCATTACATTTCCCACTTCTAATAGCTCATGATCGCTTTGTATAAGAGTAAAATCTCAGAAGTAGCTCTGGCGGGAATAGTTTGAATGCTTACGTAATTGCAGTGCCTTACGGCCTTATATAAACTAAGGGATGTGTTAGCTGACTGCATGCAAACGATATTGAGTTCTGTCGTCACCTCCCCATCATCATGTTCTACTGTCTATGGTTGATGTTGTTGGTGAATGACATACACACTTCTTGAGTAAGTTCTTATGTAGTACAGACATTGAGGCAACATTTAAAACAATGACGTCTTGAAACCAGAGGTAATGTTGAGTCACATAGTTAATGGGTTCTTAAATGACACTCGTCAAAGCATGCATTTTATGATACTGTGTTGAGGAAAATAAACCGGACACTGAAAAATAAGGACAGTTAGTTTACATTTACTCCAGCTTATGCATTCATGCCAAAATCACCAAATTGACGGAACAAGAAATTGTCCAACAGACAGTCCTAATAAAAGCAGATGTCCACAGGAGTTTCATGTTACATTAACCATTATATTTTACACTTCTAATTGCTCATGATCCATTTGTCCAAGAGTAGAATCTTGGAAGTAGCTATGGCGGGACTAGTTTTAATGTTTACACAATTGTACTAGCCCTGATGAACTTAAGCAAACTGAGAAGTGGGTGTGGTAACTGCAGACTATCTTCAGTTCTGTCTTCACCACTCTGTCAAGCCTGTTCTTCTGTCGCTAGTTGATGTTGGTGAACGACGTAAACACATCTTCAGTAACTGCTGATGTATTACATACATTGCAGAGACGATTGTAGAGCGCAATGGCTCAGGGGTAAAGCTTCGGACTCACAACTATGAGAACCCGTGTTCGAATCCTGTGCTATTGGTGTTAAAACTTTGGGCATGTTTTGTCACTCTACATTGCTCCAGTTCACTCAACTGTATAAATAAGTACCTGGCTATAGACAGTGGTGTACGAGCAGCCTTCGCGCATTACTTGTAGCATATGACTGGATGCTTCCCATTAAAACTAGTCCCGCCAGAGCTACTTCCAAAGTTCTACTCTTGGACAAATAGATCATGAGCAATTTGAAGTGGACAATATAATGGTTAATGACACTCTTTTGGAAATCTGCTTTTATTAGCACTGTCTGTTGGACAACATTTTTTGAATAACTGTAGACATACTGACCACCCTCAATTTATTGTTTCGTCAATTTTGTGATTTTGGCATGAATGCATAAGCTGAAATAAATGTAAACTTACTGTCCTTATTTTTCAGTGTCCAGTTTATTTTTCTCAACAAAGTATCATAAAATGCTTGCTTTGACGACCATCATTTAAGAATCCATTAACTATTTGACTCAACATTACCTAGGTTTCAAGCCGTCATTTCACGTGTTAATGTTTCGATAGCATACGCTCTCTTGCTATTTCAGCGACCGACGTTTGGGTTGCACGACAAGGTTAACAACCACTGTCGTATTTCATGTGTGATCTATCAGCGCCAGTGCTGTTATTATGCCGCACAAACATGTCTTGTCTCGTCAGCTGAATGCTTTTTGCATGAATGCATAAGCCGAATTGAATCCTCATCTGTCAATGTCCAATTTTTTTCTACAACAAATTATCATACAATGCATGCTTGCACGAACCTCATTTTAGACACGTGATTCAACATTAACACGGTTTTCAAAACGTCACTTTTTACAATGTTGTTCCAATGTAAAAAAGTAAAGGCACGTTTTTTATAGCGCAGAATTCAGTCCTCAGGACCGTTCAAAGCGTTTTACAATTTACTTCCCTGACACACCTGTTCACTCAGATACCATCTCGGCTTCTCTGGGAAGCATCCAGTTGATGTTGTTGAACGACGTAAACACTTCTTCAGTAAGTGTTGATGTATTACAGACATGGGAACAGCATTGTAAAAAATGACGTTTTGAAAACCGTGGTAATTGTGAATCAAATTTGTCTAAAAGGAGGTTCGTACAAGCATGCATTGTAAGATAATTTGTTGCAGAAAATAAATTGGACATTGACAGATGAGGGTAGTTAATTTGCATTCAATTCGGCCTATGCATTTATGCCAAACGCATGTAACAGACGAGACAACACAGACATGTTTGTGCGGCATAATAACCGCACTGGCGCTGACGGATCACAAATGGAACACGACAGCGGTTGTTAACCTTTTCGCAAATCTTTCCCAAACTTCGGTCGCTGTAATAGCAAGAGAGCGTATGCCTTCGAAACATTAACACGTGATAAGCCATGAAAATTTGAGTAATTATTTAAATACGCAACACATAAATACATTAAAATTATGAATTAGATTGAAACGTTCTTGCTGGACGCCCCTGATACTACTACTAGGAGTAGGAGTGTCATGTTACATTAACCATTATATTTTCCACTTCTAATTGCTCATGATCCATTTATCCAAGAGTAGAACTTTGGAAGTAGCTCTGGCGGGACTAGTTTTAATGTTTACGCAATTGCACTGGCCCTGATGAACTTATGCAAACTGAGAAGTTGATGTTGTTGAACGACGTAAACACTTCTTCAGTAAGTGTTGATATAACAGACATTGGAACAACATTGAAAAAGTGACGTTTTGAAAACCGTGGTAATTTTGAATCAAATGTGTCTAAAATTAGGTTCGTACAATCATGCATTGTAAGATAATTTGTTGCCGAAAATAAATTGGACATTGACAGATGAGGGTAGGTAATTTGCATTCAATTCGGACTATGCATTTATGCAGAAAGCGTCCAGCTGACGAGACAAGACAGACATGTTTGTGCGGCATAATAACCGCACTGACGCTGGCAGATCACACATGAAATACGACAGCGGTTGTTAACCTTGTCGCTGCAACCTAAACGTCGGTCGCTGAAATTGCAATAGAGCGTATGCTTTCGAAACATTAACATGTGATAAGTTATGAAAAACTTATATAAATAAGCAACACATAAATATATTAAAATGAATTAAGTTGAAACTTGCTTGCTGGACGCCCCTGATACTACTACTACTATTAATACAACAACAACTACTACTACCACTACAACTACTACTATCACTACTACAACTACTACTACTACCACTACTACAACTACTACTTTTTATGTTAAATTGTTACTTTTTATCAACTCTATTAAGCCCATATCACCAAAGCGTTGCCTGTTAGCCGTTTAACATTTTCGGCAGACCATAGTGATGCTGCTAATTATTATTTTATTATTTATAATTGATTAAACTAATTCGCGCGTGCGAATGCAGTAAGGTTTATAAATTTTCGCGCGCACAACCCGCCATCTAGCGGTATTTTGTGTAAAGCTAACTTATAATAGCGAGTTTACGGTAGTCAAAGTTGTCGAGTTGCCCTCCATCGAGATTTGAGCGTTTTTTGTGTGAATTTTCTTCGTTAGAGGAATACAAGTGATTTTTAAATAATATAGTGTATGAATGTATATGTAAGAAATGTGAGAAGTTTGGCGGCTGTTGGCGGTCGTTTTCGTGGTTAGGTCAGAAAGTAACAGATAATAATACGTATATGCACAGTTCACGCTGACCAAGAAGACTGAACTACCTCATTTTGTTTCTAAAATGGCGTAGTCTATAGACTTTCTATGGCTATGTGTTCTATATTTTTCCCTGGTAAACCACTGACGTTAAAAATATGATTGTTGTTTGAAGTTGTTACTTTTTATTAACTCTGTTAACCCCATATGATCAAAACATTGACTTTTGTTTCCCTTTAAAAAATCATAATGTCTAACCTGGACTTATCAACAATAAATTCATAGATAAAATATATAATAACTGAGTAGTAAAATTAACAGCTTAATAAGTTAATAATAAAGTAAGATATTACAATGTTAACAAAATTGTAATGATGGTATATAATCGAGATAATATTAAATATAATAATGAATTTAAATAGGTGAGGTGAGTAGTCGACAGAATCACAACCGAGCTGGACAACGACGAAGTGTCGCCGCACGTAGGATTAGTCACGTGGTAGCGCGCCGGACTGTCAATCGAGAGGACGCCGTTTCGAAACTTAGGCAATTTCGTTTACCCCACATTTGCCTGTAGAGACACTAAAAGCCTGTGGTCCGTTCTATATGGTGTCTATGCCAGGGGAAGTAAAATATCTCACACATGGGTAAACCTGTAGTGCACTCACAAATTCTCGTTGGTCTTTAAAAGCACTGAAAATGGTCCCGTCCAATATCTGACAGGAGAAGAGAAGGGTCACACCCTGGAGATGTGTTCTACATAATGTGGCCTACTGGCAAATGTATATCGTCAACATACCTTTTCGTCAGCTTGGGTAGACGGAAACTCGATCGTCTTGAGAATAGTAGTTGTGTTGTGTCTAGAAACGTCTGCTTTCTGGCGAAGACTGCGGGAATCAGATACGTCAACAGTTTTTAAAGCGATTGCGTAGCGCAACCACCGTTACCGTCAACGAGACTTTTTTTGGTTCGACGAAAAATAGTTATTAGCGCATGCGTAAGTTTAGTATGCATTCACTATTCATGCATACGTTCTTATTTCTTAGAAAAGTATTGACGTTTTGCTTCTGGAAGAAATGAATGCAATGTCAAATACATTACTGTGTGAAACTAATACAACCTTCACAGGCGAAATGCTTCTGATGGCAAACAGGCCGACACTAACATGTAATTTAAATTGGAGTGATATGAAACTTGGATATAGGAGCTTACCTTATGAAGACTAATACATCGCTCTCATGGGAACCTCACTGGCAGGTGTTTAATGATATATAATATGGTGTTGCGTTTTAGCTGTGTCCAGCGTCATATATAGAAACGGCTGCCTTCAAAAAAAAAAAACATACGTCGTTTTTATTTTTACATATTAACCAGCAACAACACTGCTATATCTCCATCAATGGCAATAGCAATATTCACAATATTTCTTGCTCAAATGAGGAAAAAACCGACATTGGAGCGTGTCCAGCGCCATTGCGTACCCAGCGTCATATGTTATAAGAACATAACAATGTGTCGTCTTCTCTAAGTACAACATGTGTGGTTGTTTGTTTCTTTCAGAGAAATCCTGGTGGTGAAGATGACGTTTCCTACGCTGCATTCATCAGCAGCACAAGAATTAGCAGCTGATGTGACAGCTGAACGTCGTGCTTGCTGGAAAATTACCCAAGAAGAAGAGATCATCTGCCAAAAAGACGGTTATTGCCTTGAAGATAAAGACGAAGAGGCCGCAAAGACGTGCATAGGTTTTGGAGAAACAGTTAAGCCACACTACCCGAAATGAAAAAGACTATTCAGGACAAGCAAGAGCTGGTATGACCAACGTTAACACGATTTTGTCAACGCCGGTGCGCCGTGCTGACACAATAATGAAGAAGGACGGATTGAATCCTTCGCGAAACAAAGAAGTGAGAAAGGTTATCGCTGCCCATTAATCACTGGTAATGAAATTGCAAGAAATGTCAGTCAGTAAAAGGCGGTC
>JAODUO010000296.1:0-40000 GCA_025642075.2 Ridgeia piscesae
GGTGGTGGGATCTAATATAGTGATAGGACTGTACGTACTGGACATGTGGTCAGTGTTATTTGTTGTGTATGTGAGTGATATGTTCAAATATAGCGATAGGAATGTATGTACTGGACATGTGGTCAGTGCTGTGTGTTCTGTATGTGGGTGGTGGGATCTAATATAGTGATAGGAGTGTATGTACTGGACATGTGGTCAGTGTTATTTGTTGTGTATGTGAGTGATATGTTCAAATATAGTGATTGTAATGAACGTACTGGACATGTGGTCAGTGTTGTGTGTTTCGTAATGGGTGTTGGGATCTAATATAGCGATAAGCTGTACATACAGTGCATGTGGTCAGTGATGTGTGTTCCATATGTGGGTGGTGGGATCTAATATAGTGCTCATCATAAGGAATGTACATACCGGACATGTGGTCAGTGGTATGCGTTCCACATATTGGTGGTGGGATTTAGCATAATGATAGTACTGGACATATTGGACAATATTGGGTAACTCCATTCAATGAATAATGCAGTGACAGTCTCGCTTTATGCGTCAGTGGAAATGAAAGTAAAGCGATGATTAGAATCGCCGCTTTTGTAACTGTGTGTTAAAATAGTCGCAGACCAAGGCCATTTTAAATTTAGTATAATATAATTGATGCACTCATGATGTCGGTCATAATGAAGTTACGTCCTATGGCTAAGGCTACGGCTATGCCATAGCAGGGCTATGCTATGGCCGCCTATGGCTATGCCTAAGGCTATGCCTAGGCTACGGCTCCGCAGTTTTTTTATATAATGAGGCCGGTATTTGATTTGTATGCTGTGCACGATAAACCTATTAAGTACCCGTGTAAATGATATTTACAGAAAACAACAAAACGTAACATTACTACCATTTATTTTATAAGTGTTGGTTTTAGTCAAGAACGCAATTTCTTGTATGATATTATTAATAATTAAATTTTTGAATGTATATAAAATACGTGAAATGTTCGAATGTACAATGGACTAGTTTTCCGGTCTTCGACTGGTCGATGTAATACATTGTATCTTTCATTGTCAAACGCTGCCGCTAAACTGATACAAATACAACACAAAGTGTCGTTCAAACCTGTTGTTTGTCGCCACGTAATACAATACACGGGGCCAACATATTTGTGAGCAGGAAACAAAATATTTCATATTTGTTTAAATGATAGATGTGTGCATAAAAGTATTGTCCACTTGTTTTGCTGGTCAGCGGTCAGTCAATGTATTGGACACAGTGTAAATATCAACAAGTGACTATTTATCACCTGTTAACGCGGATTATCTAGATTAATCGACAACAGCGAGTGTCGAGTCTTGTTTTTGTTGTGTTTTAATCGAGGAATATATTTCATCCACAGCTTGAGCGGGAACGGCGACCTGCTGAAGGACGATAGCAATGCGCGACAGTTAGCAGACGCCATCAGGGTCAGCACAATGACCCTTGTCGAATTAAAGTAAGTGTAATTAATTACTACAACATGCATCAATAGTGGTTGTTTGGTTGATGTCCACGTTTGCTAGACAATGTCATAAGACATTGTAAGTGAAATATAACACCTTATTGTTTACGTTACAGACTCAATGACAATGGGTCTGGTTTCAGTGACAAGAGTCCTGTCATCATCGCTGACGTTATAGACACAAACATGACAGACCTCAGGTAAGCATACATTTACTTATTCACCCCACATCAATTCACGTCTACCCCATCATGATTTCATCTTCACAGATGGTTTTATTGTACATTTAGAAACTAATTTTGCATATTTTGAAAGTTGTTAAAATATACCCAAATTGTACATTTTTCTGATTACACTCAATATTTCCTGCACTGAATCTACACAGAACTATTGTTGACAATGAAGTAAATAGTTTGTTTATTTATTCACCCCACAAAATTAACCCACCCTCTTGAATTATCGCTGTTGTGGGTGAGTTAGTTGATGTGTAAATAAAGGTTGTTTACTTTGTGTGTTGAGCGAGGCGAGTGAATGTGTCGACTTTTGTCTCCTTCTCTACAGCATTGACTGCTGCGACCTGTCACCGGCCAGCGAGGAGAGACTGGTCCGTCTCCTCACAGAGAGACAAGGACTGAGGTTACACGTGATGATGGAGCGGTAAGTTGACGTGTTTAACGTTTGATACGTGCACGTGTTAGTGTGTAACACAGACGCACACGCATGTGTTAGCCAGTGTCACGTTAGTGTTTTAACTCAGACGTACGTAAGTGTGTCGGTGAGTGTCACGTGATGTAGGTGCGTTAACACGGCCGTGCGTGGCTGTGTGAGTGTCGTGTGTCGCTGTCATGTCTCCTCTCTCTCTTACAGCTACTGGTGGCCGGAGTGGCTGTGTGAGTGTCGTGTGTCGCTGTCATGTGACATGTCTCCTCTCTCTCTCTTACAGCTACTGGTGGCCGGAGTGGCTGTGTGAGTGTCGTGTGTCGCTGTCATGTGACATGTCTCCTCTCTCTCTTACAGCTACTGGTGGCCGGAGTGGCTGTGTGAGTGTCGTGTGTCTTTCATGTCATGTCTCCTCTCTCTCTCTCTCTCTCTCTCTCTCTCTCTCTCTCTCTCTCTCTCTCTCTCTCTCTCTCTCTCTGTCTCTGTCTCTGTCTCTGTCTCTGTCTTGTCTCTCTCTCTCTCTCTCTCTCTGTCTCTCTGTCTCTCTGTCTCTCTGTCTCTCTGTCTCTCTGTCTCTCTGTCTCTCTGTCTCTCTGTCTCTCTGTCTCTCTGTCTCTCTGTCTCTCTGTCTCTCTGTCTCTCTGTCTCTCTGTCTCTCTGTCTCTCTGTCTCTCTGTCTCTCTGTCTCTCTGTCTCTCTGTCTTTTGTCTCTCTGTCTCTCTGTCTCTCTGTCTCTCTGTCTCTCTGTCTCTCTGTCTCTCTGTCTCTCTGTCTCTCTGTCTCTCTGTCTCTCTGTCTCTCTCTCTCTCTCTCTCTCTCTCTCTCTCTCTCTCTCTCTCTCTCTCTCTCTCTCTCTCTCTCTCCACAGCTACTGGTGGCCGGAGTGTGTCGCTGTCATGTGACTTCTCTCTCTCTCTCTCTTACAGCTGGTGGCCGGAGTGGCTGTGTGAGTGTCGTGTGTCGCTGTCATGTGACATGTCTCCTCTCTCTCTTACAGCTACTGGTGGCCGGAGTGGCTGTGTGAGTGTCGTGTGTCGCTGTCATGTCTCCTCTCTCTCTCTTACAGCTACTGGTGGCCGGAGTGGCTGTGTGAGTGTCGTGTGTCGCTGTCATGTCTTCTCTCTCTCTTTAGCTACTGGTGGCCGGAGTGGCTGTGTGAGTGTCGTGTGTCGCTGTCATGTCTCCTCTCTCTCTCTCTCTCTCTCTCTCTCTCTCTCTCTCTCTCTCTCTCTCTCTCTCTCTCCCTCCCTCCCTCCCTCCCTCCCTCCCTCCCTCCCTCCCTCCCTCCCTCCCTCCCTCCCCTCCCTCCCTCCCTCCTCCCTCTCTCTCTCTCTCTCTCTCTCTCTCCTCCCTCCCTCCCTCTCTCTCTCTCTCCCTCCCTCCCTCTCTCTCCTCTCTCTCTCTCTCTCTTACAGCTACTGGTGGCCGGCCTGGGTGAATGAACTCTCGACAAAGTTTGGCCGCAGGATTCTTAGGCAGGTGATTGTGTACAGACGTATCTGTATCTGTAACTGGAAAAATGTCCTAGGGACACATCATGCTAGTGCGCATGGTGGGTCGTCTGACTTAATTGTTAAAATGTTGGATTACATTATTTTGAAATGAGTTTAGTGATTTACTTGAGACAGTGTTTGGGGGGAGAGAATTCCATTCTTTAATTGTTGTTGGGAAGAAGCTGTTTCCAAATATGTTTGCAGAGTATCTAATTTGCAAGAATTGACTGTCATGTTTACGTGAGGATCTAGTGTTGTGTTGGATATAGTGATCTAGCGGGATATCTATAAGGTTATGTTCCATTTTGTATATTATGCTAAGTCTTTTAATTTTACTTCTTGTTTGGAGGGTGTCCCACCGGAGGTCTTTAAAAAGTTGGGTTACTGTTCCTGGTTCTCTAGAATAGTTTTGGGTACAAAATCTGGCAGCTTGTCTTTGGATTCTTTCTAAGGTTTTAATATGTTTTAGGCAGTGTGGATCCCATGATGCTGACGCATATTCAAGTATTGGTCGGACAAAGGTTGTGTAGGCTATTGACTTAATGTGGGTTGGACATTTATTTAGATTTCTCCTAATGACTCCTAGAGTCTGTTGTTCTTTCCTAGCGACTGAGTTGCATTGTGCTGTCCAATTTAATGTATTTGATATTTGTACACCAAGATAACAATGTGATTGAACAGATTTAAGTTGTTGGCCACAGAAGGTGTAAATATTTGGTGTCGGTTTTCTTGAGGCTAATGTCATTGTGAAGCATTTGGTGGGATTGAATTTCATAAGCCAGGTGTTTTGCCATTCCTCAAGTTTGACTAGATCATTTTGGAGGAGAAAAATGTCATTGTCTGATTTAATTGGTTGATATAGTAGGCAGTCATCTGCAAAAAGGCGAACGTTTGAAGTGAGATTGTTGGGTAGGTCATTTATGTAAAGTAAGAAAAGTAGGGGCCCCAGTACGGTTCCCTGTGGTACCCCTGAGGTGACTTTAATTGGTTTGGATGCTGATCCATTTATTACAACCTGTTGAGTTCTTTCTGCAAGGAAGCTTTCTATCCATGACGATATTGGGCCTGTGATGCCATAGTATTTTAGTTTGTGGATTAGTCTTTTATGTGGAACTTTGTTGAATGCTTTAGTGAAGTCTAGAATGGCCATGTCTACAGATTTCTTTTCATCTAGATATTTGCTTATGTCATGAACAGTTTGAATTAATTTAGTTTCTGTTTCTTTTTGCACGAAAACCATGTTGGTGGTCAGTTAGGATGTGATGTTGTTCAAGGTGTTTCATGATGTGGCTATGAATTATGTGTTCAAGAAGTTTAGAAATCACAGGTGTTAAGGATATTGGTCTGTAGTTTGAAGTTCCTGCCCTGTTTCCTTTCTTGAAAATTGCTGTTATGTTTGCTTCGTTCCTGGCTTTGGGGACTTGACCAGAGTCAACTGATGATTGGAATATATCATGTATTATTGGTGTTAGGTGGTAGGCATATCTGTTTAGAAACCATGGTGGAATGCCATCTGGTCCTTGCGATTTAGAGGTGTTAATTTTTGATAGTTGGTCATGTACTCCTTTAAGTGAAATTGTTAATTTGGGTATTTTTCCATGTGGGCTGTCATTCAGATTTGGCAACTTGGAATTTCCTTCATGTGTGAAGACACTTTTGAACTGATTGCCTAAGGCTTCTGCTTTTTGTTTGTCATCGCTAATTATGTTTCCCGCAATGTTGAGGTCCCCAATACCCTGGTTATCTTGTCTAAGTTTGGAAATGAAACTCCAGAATGCTTTCGGTTTGTCTGTTATTGCAGTTGTTAGGAATTGATTTATATAGGACAGTCTAGCAGAACGAAGGTGTTTGTGCATGTCTTTCCTGATGTTACAAAACTCTTGCCAGTCTTCTGGATTTCTAGATATTTTTGCTTTCTTATATAATCGTTTCTTTCTTTTGCACATTTTTCAAGTCTTTATTGAACCAGGGAAGGTTGTATCTGGAAGTTGTAAGACGGACTGGTACATAGTGTTTCATAATGTTGACGATTTTTGTTGAAACAAGGTTCCATTTGTCATTGACTGTCATGTTTTGGTTTAGAGAGAAGTATTCATGTGTGAAGTCATCGAGAGATTTCTGGATGTTAAGGTGGTCAGCTTTATTTCTGATGAAATTTTTTCGTTTAGGGCGATGTTTGCGTTTGGGTGAGATATTAACATCAATGATAACTGTGTTGTGGTCTGCTATGCCGTCTACTACATTTAGTTTCTTTATTAACCCAGGTCTATTTGTGAAGACAAGATCTAGGATATTGTTGGCATTTCCTTGTTTACGTGTGGGTTCATTGACATGTTGGATTAGTCCATGTTTCTCTACGAGAGAGAGTAGTTTGTTGGCAGCAACTGTACTATATCCACTGTTAGGTGTGACATGGTGATTTTCCCAGTTTATGTTACGAAGATTGAAATCGCCGGTAATTATGACATTATGTGTGTTTATCTTGTTTCCTAATTTCTTCAATTTGAGTTCCTTGAGAGTCATGTGGGGCACGATAGAAGGTGCATATCACGATGGGTTTCATTCCTTTTATTTCAGTTTCTGTCCAAATGCTCTCACTGTTAGTGTTTAAGTTTGTTAGATGAGTTGTGATGAGATCAGCTTTGGATATTTGGAATGCCCCCCCTCCAGTAGTGCTTGTTTCTCTGTCTTTTCTAAAAACATTAAAGTGTTCTGGGAAAATTTCTCCATTTTTAACTGAGGGATCTAACCATGACTCTGTTGCACTGATTATGTCTGGGTTATGTAGGTTGTTTAGTACTTCGATGTCTGCTGCTTTATTCTTAATGCTTTGGCTGTTTATGAGGATGCACCGGAAGGTTGGTCTCTTCTTTTGTTTATAGGTTTTCTTGTTATTGGTTGTGTTGTTACTACTTGTAGTTGTTTCGTTTGAGTTATATGATTGTTGCCATTCAGGGGGTCAAAAGGGTTATCCGCCTGGATTTCGCTATCCTTGAAGAAGGAATTTGTGAAGTTGAAGTTATTGCAGTCAGGGAAAGCCCAAGAACATGAAGAGTGTATTAATTGTTTGTATGCATTGTCATCTATTGCACGTACCACGTAACACACCAGCCACCCTGCCCCAAATAACACCCCCGTCAACAACCCTGCCCAACTGGCCATCGACCACAGAGAGGGGCCCAAATAGCGAATTTATTAGATTCAGCGAGTGATAAAAAACCGGCGTACCATGTTGAATTCAAACGTCTCGTATTCATATATCAGATTTGTATCACATTATCGCCCGTGTGGCTACGTTACGCGTCGTAGTTACGTCACACGTGCCTCGCGACTGTCGAGGAAATGTACAATGTCAGATTTAGTCACCACAGGAGGAGGTCAACGAGTAAAACATCAACAGTTAACAAGAGGAATATGTAATATGTGTTTCATTAAAATGGACTGATGGTTTATAAATGTTTCTTTCCTGAATTCCTGCCAAAATTCAGGCCTTTAATAACATTATTTGACAAGTTCTACTAATTCACTACTATTTAGTATTGATCAGTTACAATTATATAACAATAACATAATATCTAATTATGAATGATAATGTAATTACTGTTGCTGATATCGTCTGCCTAAGGCTAAAGCACAGATGTAGAATAGTAATTAAAACAAAGAATATAAACAATTTATTTGTATGTTGAAAGGGTAAAAAAAGGTAAACTTAGTTACTGTGTCCTTTGTGACTTATTCTCACAACTTTCAAGTGTTCATATATATGCACTTGCATTCAAGGCTATATAAATGCGAATATGTGTAATCCAGAAATTTTGTATTTTAAGAATGTGTATGTGTGACCTTATGTTTCTAATGTAATTATTTATGATATTACAGGTAGCTGGCCTAGGACTGACCGAACACTGACAGCGCAGCTTCATAGTGGCGGCGTCAATGCAACTGATTTTGTACAACTCTTTTTATTGACTTGTTAGTCTATTTCATTATATGTATGAGTTAAGATTAGTAGTTTAGATAATTTAACAAGAGATTTAACAAGATTGCCACCTAGAGATTCAACTCTAGATGGCAGGTGGACTAGGAAGCCATTTGGCTTATCGAGAGTCCAACCTATCTGTCTAAGTATACCCCGCCCGTCTTAGGTATATGTCGATTTTATTTTTAAATATATTAACACTACTAGCACCTACACAATCAGCTGATAATCTGTTCCATTCGTTTAGTGTTCTTTGTAAAAATGAAAATTTTCTAATATCTAGTCTACACTACAAATTTCCAACGAGAAGGCAGTCTGTCGTCACACGGCGGAGCCACTTGTATCCTGTATCTATCGTACAGTCTTACCGAAATAAAACGTGATCATTTCTCGTTTCTGCGTGTATTAGTTTATGACGAACACACAGTAGAACTAGACACTTCTTCGGCAGTACAACGCTAGGAACAGTCATATTTGCATGGATCTGTACTACACCACAAACACTTGTTAGTTTCATCCCAGTGTCCCTACCCTAGCCCATCCTACCTACACGACGGATTAGCCCTGCCTCTTCTTCTGTAGTCCTCTTCAGTTGCCATCCTCTACGTCTTTGCTTTATGTATTTAATGTTCCAAGGGTAACCGCAAAAACCCCGACGACATCAGACTCACAAACCCTTGTAACTGCCCCTTTGAGACTCGTATTACACACACGCAACATGCACACACGATATAGGCGTACGTAAACAATATATGTAATTATACACACAAAAGGCACACAATCATGCCGCGCACACGCACACACAAATACATACGCACGCCCTCGCCGACGCATGCACGCCTACACCCGAAAAATGTATCGTTGCACACTCACATGCACGCACGCACGCACCGTCGCGTGTACACGCGCACAAACACATGCACACAGCACAAACGGGACACACTCACAAAAACACACACACGCACACAATCATTCTGCCGCATGCGCACACACAAATATACATACGCACACACCGTGGCATCCACACATACATACACACATACGCAACTTATACACGCAGACATACAAACACACACATGCAACATGCACACACGGTAGGCGTACTTAAACAATACACATACTCACAAAAGGCACACGCACATACGGACACAATCATGCCGCGCACACGCACACACAAATACATATGCACGCCCTCGCCGACGCATGCAAGCCTACACCCGAAAAATGTATCGTTGCACTCTCACATCCACGCACGCACGCACACACGCACGCACGCACCGTCGCATGTACACACGCACAAACACATGCACGCGGCATGCCCTTGGCAAAAAATTCTATAGAAAACTATAGATTTTCTATAGAATTTTGCAGTTTTCTATAGAATTCTACAGAATTTTCTATAGATTTTGTGTGGCCTAAAGTTTTTTATATAATTTTATAGATTTTTCTATAGTTTTCTAAAGAATTCTAAAGATTTTTCTATAGATTGTATGGGGTCTATAGTTTTCTGTAGAATTCTATAGGAAACTATACATTTTCTATAGAATTCACGGGGTCTATAGTTTTCTAAAGAATATTTTATAGAAAAACTATAGATTTGTCTATAGATGTTATGGGGCCTATAGTTTTCTATAAAAACTATCGATTTTTCTATACATTTTATGGGTCCTATAGTTTTCTATAGAAAACTATAGCTTTTTATAGAAAACTATAGATTTTTCTATAGATTTTACAGCGCCTATGGTTTTCTATAAAAAAAAACTATAGATTTTTCTACAGCTTTTACAGGGTCTATAGTTTTCTACAGAAATTTGTAGATTTTTCTATAGTTTTCTATAGAATTCTATAAAAAAAATTACAGTTTACATCTACAGTTTTCTGTAAAATTATATAGGAAATTATAGATTTTCAATAGCATGTAAGGGGTCTATAGTTTTCTAAATAATATTTTATAGAAAAACTATAGATTTTTCTATAGATGTTATGGAGCCTATAATTTTCTGTAGAAAACTATAGATTTTTCTATTGATTTTACACGGCCTATTGTTTTCTATATAATTCTGCAGACTTTTCTATAGATTTTACAGGGCTTAATAGTTTTCTACAGAAATGTATAGATTTTTCTAAACTTTTCTATAGAATTCTATATATTTTTCTATAGATTTTATGGGGTCTACAGTTTTCTGTAAAATGATATAGGAAACTATAGATTTTCTATAGCATGCAAGGGGTCTATAGTTTTCTAAAGAATATCTTATATAGAAAAACTACAGATTTTGCTATATATGTTATGGGGCCTATAGTTTTCTGTAGAAAACTATAGATTTTTTTATAGATTTTATGGGGCCTATAGTTTTCTATAGGAAACTATAGATTTTTCTAAAGATTTTACATGGCTTATAGTTTTCTACAGAAATTGATAGATTTTTCTATAGTTTTCTATAGAATTCTATATATTTTCTATAGATTTTATGAGATCTACTGTTTTCTGTAAAATTATATAGGAAACTATAGATTTTCTATACCATGCAAGGGGTCTATAGTTTTCTAAAGAATATTTTATATAAAAACTATAGATTTTTCTATAGATGTTATGGGGCCTATAGTTTTCTACAGAAAACTATACATTTTTTTAGAATTTAGAGGGCCTATGGTTTTCTACTGTACATTGTCATTTTCATAGTTATAGCTAGTCAGAAAGTAAAATGAAAGATCGATCGCCATGTATATAATATTAACATAAATACATGAATAACAAATAATGCAGTCAGTCCAACAGCATAGTTACTTAAATACTTACTGACGTTACGTGATATTATGTTTAAACCCTAGATATCAAGAATGTAATTAACTTGTAATTAAGCTATTCCCAATTAATATAATGTTAATTACCTTATTTTCTGTGTATATTATATACAAATTGTTTTATAATAATTGTTTCTAACAAAAATCACATAATCGTATATAATAATTTTGACACTGGGTAGTCGGAAGTTTATATCTGAACTCGTATATTAATTTTACTACTAGACCGATGTAGGTTTTTTTAAGATCAACCTCGCTATATGCCTGTACATTTGATCAACCTCGCTATATGCCTGTAAATTTGTTTTTATGAACTGAAAAAGTGGGGGACATTTCCTATATGCTGTCACCTCAGGCTGAAAAGTGCTGTGTAGAACTTCCCAATCCTACTTTCCTTGGCAAAGAAATTTGTCATCACTCAAATGGGAATAAGTTACACAAAGTGCAGGAATCCGCCGCTTCGGTCGTAGGCGATAAGCATCAAGCAGGCAAGGGGTGAATGTGAAACACCAATTTCATAATGTATAATGTGCTTGATGGCTAGAACCTACTAATAATATCAACACAAGGATGCAAACTGACAGAGCACGGCAGCGGCTCAGCCCGGTGTCGCGCTTACATTTTTCCGGTCGTTACAAACTTTCCGATTGACGTTTCTGCGCATGCGCGATAAATATAAAATCACCACTGTGCAGTGAAACGACAAAGCATTTTTGGTATGAATGCCACGGGCTGTTCATCAACCCTCCTGTGATGATTCCTCTGAAGAGTTGCTTAAAATGTCATTCAATACAATAACATCTTACGTTTGTTTAAATCACCGTCACGGATTATGGCGCACTATAGTCACGTTTGCTATCAAAACATGCTACAAAACTTGTTTGCTAAAATAACTTTATGTATATATATATATATATATATATATATATATATATATATATATATATATATATATATATATATCTTAACGAACAACCCGTAATATTTATACCATATATGCATTGCCGTTTCGCTGCACATTAATGATTTTACATTTATCGCGCATGTGCAGAAACGTCAATCGGAACGTTTATAACGCCGGAAAAAATGTAATTGCTACACCGGCATGATGATTATTTACTGAAGTAAGATCAAGTTGCGCGCTGTACGTGACCAGTCGGTTTTCTAATGGGTGGTCGGAACTTCATATCGCGAGTTTATTGTCTAGCTACTAGTCCTGTGTAGCGGCTTTTAAGAGAGTGGAGTGGTGAGTCAGGCTAGATGCATGCCCGCAATTTTTCTGAACTGAAAAGTGGGGGACAATTCCTATGCTGTCCCCCCACGCTGAAAAGTGGGGGGAACGCGCCCCCTCGTCCCCCACCAAGCGACGCCCGTGCTAGAGCCTATAATAATATCAACACAAGGTTGCAAACTGATAGAGCCCGGCAACGGCGCAGTCCGGCATGATGGTTATTTATTAAAGTAAGATCAAGTTACGCGATGTGGCCAGCCAAGCAATTTATCTAGTCGATTTTCTAATGGGTGCATGGTCGGAACTTCATATCGCGAGTTTATAGTCTAGCTAGTCCTGTGTAACGGCTTTTAATGGCAAGATTGGAGGGGTTTCTGCTGCCCTTGTTTTTCCATTAGTTTGATTGCTAAAATTCACTCCATTAGAAACGTGTTTTAAATGGTGAACCGACAGCATACTTTTTACTTGGGCCCGATTCTTACATATGTTTACATCACAACTTGAAACTGTTTCAACAAGTTAATTTGTACCAGTCAGGTATGGAATTGCTATAAAATCTCATATGCAGCCTGCGACGCTGTTATCAAATTAGCACAATGTTTAGAGGCGAACGACGAGCGCGTTGTTTGTAAACCTTTCAAATCAACATGCCAGCAATTCGTTATTTCCCCACAGTGTGCCATTATGAGTGAAACATCGCAAGGGGGTGAGAAGAAAGAACTACGGCATGCTACGTCGACTTTGTCAGAAGTTACGGTGAAAGCAGATCGGTTTGGAGCGCAGAGCAACCAGTCGGTACGCGTCCAGGCAAAGCAGGCGATTCTGCGGGAACTGAACCGGGACTTGCAGATACGGGCCGAGAAACTACGACTGAAAGATCGACAGGAGGAGCCGTACTACAAAGGCAGGACTCCAGTAAGACGTGACGGCTCACTTCTTGAACGGTATGGACCGCAATTATGAATACAAAAAATATTGAAGCCTTACTAGCCTAGTGTACCTCTTCTTCGCCTCCCCTACACCGGCTACTCGTCCGAGTCTCACTCTGTCCGAGTCTCAGACTGAGTAGGTGGGACGAAGTCGAAGAGTTGTCAACTCACAACTGTCATGACATGAATTACACGTAACTATGTCTGAGCCTATATCATGTATTACGGTCAATAACAGTAATACATGATAACGACGATCTGGTTCTACTTCTAGTTGTTTCTAGCATCCAGCAACGTTCTATTAACTGACTAGTCTGTAAATATTGAGCCAGTAAACTGTTGTGTTCAATACTAACTCTTCTGCACACTGTCATTTAGACTCGTGTCTGCCACAAGAGTGGGTAGTGACCCCCCTACTGCTGACGACGGTGAACCCCCTACCACTGATGCTGGCCCTGCTTGTGCCACAGTGACACTGTCATCAGATATGACCCTTCAGTCAATTACCGGGAACCAGCCTTCCCCACCACAAACACCAAGCCACCAACTCCCGGTATCTCGCATTCCTACATCAGCCGCCAGGAGACATCGTAGGGAAAACGCTGGACGCAGCAACGTCAACATACAAAACTATCGGCCAGGTTATGCCTGGAATAGAGGAGGGCGTATCAAAGAACTCAAAATCAGGTTTGTTACTTATTAATTAGAGCTGCACTGTATACTTTACTAAATAATTAATCACAATTTTTTTCAATTTATACAAAAATAATTGTATATTCATTCAAAGGCAAACATTAATAATAATTGTAAATGTGTATTACTGCTGAATGTGAAGTTGTGTTTAAACATAGTTGCACTTCTGGAGCATGGTGGAGTTTCTGGTCACATTTTGTGGCGTCAGATTTTAAATCTGTAGACTTTGTATTACTTACTGAGCTGCATTGCCTGCATATCTTAAGAACATCTTGCTTGTCTGTCGACTGCCAACATGTATTCATCCTGATACCTGACAAAAACATGTAATTCCCTGAAGATATGAGATGGGCAGTTATGTGTAAGATTGATTGATTGATGTTCATCTATAATATGGCAGCAGGAAATTACCCGTGTGCCTCATTCTTTATTCCAGATGTATTGCAAGGAAGTTCCTGTTCTGCTGGATCAGGAACACATTTGGAAGAGTACTGCCATCTCAAGCACTGTAAGTACAAGCACTTGGACATGTACTTGTCTACAGGATAAGTACTGCAGACAGTTACTACACCACTGATGCTGTAACAACTACACCACTGATGATCTAACCACTACACCACAGATGCTCTAACAACTACACCACTGATGCTCCAACGACTACACAACTGATGCTCTAACCACTATGCCACTGGTCACCTGACTGGTGCTCTAATCGCTACACTGGTGAGACTCTAAACATGACACCACTATGCCATTGCATGTCATTTCTATGCATCCACGGCTCCCAGCATTGTCTTTATGTTGCAGTGAACACCACAAACGGTTGGTGCTGCAAGCCGTTTTCTCCGAGTGGAAGGACATCTGGTGGGTGGCGAGGAAGGAATGGAGACTTGGAATCCGTGCCGAGCTACACAACAGGTATAGCACAACCGTCATCATCATTTAGAAATTCTACACCATTTTATCGTTACACAATATTTATTGCAAGTATTTAATTATATATTTTACTGTGTTGGTTGTGAATCACTACACAGTGGCACGCACGCGCACATGCACATGCACACGCACACACTCACACACACACTCACACACACACACACACACACACACACACACACACACACACACACACACACACAAACTCACACACACACACACACCACACACACTCACACACACTCACACACACTCACACACACACACACACTCACACACACACACACACACACACACTTGGATCTGGCACTATACGAAAAACAATAAATTATATCCTAGTGTGTGGTAGTTGACTACACTGCTACTGACAGAAATCATTGACACTACAGTGGCAATGAAATGACTGACTTAGAGGAGCAGCTGACTGTTTCTACAATGCAATCTGAAAGAAGATACTGAGACTGGAATCATTGACAATGTCCTCCAGCAGGCAAGGTGAACATCCATCCAAACTTGTGCTATGGATGCCAGTAGGCTATTTGAACGCCATATTTTGATCTTGTACTGGCCACAAGTAGCAATTTATCCATACGAATCACAATTTAGGCATTTGCAACTTTTCACAAATTTTCAGTGGTATATACTCGTAAGTACTTCACTGAGACAACTATTCAGATAATTTCTTTGCAAAATTTGACTGTGTATGTGTTAGCGTATAGAGTCTGATGTAGGAACTGAATTGGAGTTATAAATTAGTTCTTTGAGTAACTGTAATGTCATGTTGCATCATTTCCATAGCTTTTTAGTACGCATGCTAACCCATAACGTAACTTAAGTTTGATTGACAGGTGTGTGGCTGTTTGATTGACAGGTGCATGGCTGTTTGATTGACAGGTACCGTCTGTGGAACATGACATGGCTGGCCTGGCGGGAGTTCACAGTAATACACAGAGTGAAGACAGCAGAGAAACGACTCGCCCATAAACATGGTCAGTCAACTAACGTCTAAATGTTACTTTTGCAATGACACTAGTGGTGTACATGTTTAAGTCAACTAGTTGCAAGTTACGAGAGGTTCGATTGACATAAGACATAAGATAGATGATATCAAAGTTGGGAACGTACAAGTCAAATACATATGCAAGTCCCACCCTCTGGAGCTCTCCTCTGCTGGAGTTAGGAACTCAATATGAACAATTACACACACAAATACAGTACATTTCAGGGACCTGAAAACATCTATTTAATCAGATGTATTTGTTTTCTTTTTTCAATATACACATACTTTTTAATATTACATTTGGTCTTTATTACAGGAAATGTGTATTTTACTAAGGTAACACTGTTATTACTTACATAACTTATTTTATTTCATCTTCATGTTTAATTTGTAATGCCCATAAGTCTATTTCATACAGATATAGGATGTAAAAATATTTTTCATTATGTTATTAACATTTATTAAATATGTTTTGTGGTTCAAACAGTACGTCATTTATGATGGGTTTCAGCCAATGTGAAGTGTCTGTTGAGGACTATGCAAGCATGGAGACAGTACTTGGACACACGCAGAGCTAAGAAGGCGCTTTACAAGAAAGCAGAGGAAACTCATCACCGTAGTCTGTGCAGGTATAATCTTTGTTTTCCGTCAATCTACATACAAATAGGCTAGCTTTGGGACAGTATGATCGTCATAGTTCATAGCACAATCAGAGAAAAACAAAAACAGTCTGGTGTGAAAAATGTATTTTATTTCTTTGTATTTTTAGATAAAAAAATTCTACCAGTTTGAATACTACAATTTTTTTATTAATATTTTGAAAAGATGTTTTGGATTGGATAATTTTAAACATAATCGCATGTGTCTTTAAACGAGGTCGTCCAGAATTCTTCCGTAACTTTACAAACAAATTGACTCGTATTTCAAGAAGAAAGTTTTCACCGGCTGTGAGATACGTAAACAAGAAAGTGAGAACTGTTTTAAAATAAGTAGCAGGAGTTACTGAAATGTGGTCTGTCCCCTTGGCATCACAGAAGTGTGTGGAGGTCGTGGGTGCGGCGGAGGGAGGACGCACAAGTGAGGGAAGAGCAGCACTCGATGGCACTGCAGCACTGGGCACATACACTCACCCTCAAGGTGGGTAAATAAAACAAAACCTTGTTTGTTGTTTGTAATTTCGTCTCTGCATTTCGTTTCTAAGAATTTAGGTGCTATAGAAGTTACCCTATTGTTATTATTAATGCATGTTCCCAGACAGAATCCTTTTGAGTGCCACTTCTACCCTGGATATCCAGGTCAATGTTGGCCACTTGCCAAGTCCAATTTAACTCTTACCCTGGGTATCCAGGTCAATGTTGGCCACTTGCCAAGACTATTTAACTCTTACTTATAGATTCTCCACTAAGTTGACATATCATCTGTAACTAATTCACCTATCCACCACATAACATATTGCCTAGCAACAAGCCATGGCAAACCTTCAAAATGGATGCCATTTTCGTGCAGAAGGCAATGGACTAGCAACTCTAACACATTACTGCCCAGGCAAACAAATTGGTCGGTATGTACTGTGAACACTGCTATGGTGTCGCCATCTAGCAGCAGCTCTCTGAAGGTGTTCCGACACGGAAACAGGTGAAATTAACTGAGAAGTGCGAAAAGAATAACGATCTGAACTAGTCAGTCTGATGAACTTTTTCACAAGTAGTGTTGTCATTAATTAGCAAATGTTTTACCTTTCAACAAATTTGTCCGTATATTTCGGACATCTCTCACAGTCTTCTTCAGCGGACTGAATTTCACGATCGTGTCACATGACACAAGCTGGAGCATGACTGGCGGGATTCTCGTCCAGTGTCTCTATTTACAGGCGGCTTCCCCCTGTGTATGGGCCGATTATGCTCCAGCTTGTGTCACATGATGTAAGTCATGTGACACGACTGTGAAATTCAGTCTCCTGAAGTAGATTGTGAGAGACAGGCGAAATATACGGAAATAAGAAAAACTTTTTTGAGAGGTAAAACATTAACTAATTAACAATGAACCAAGAAACCGGATCATTGCATTCGAATATTATATTGTCATGAATAGACGTGGGAGAGATGGAAGCAATGTTACAAAGAGAGGCGGAAACAGGCTGACAGGATGCTGATCGCCCAGCGGTACCACGACTTACAAGTGTTGGCGAGTTTTGTCACCAGGTGGCGCCAGTATGTGGCCATTCGTAGAGCGAAGGATCGCAACTACGGTACGTGTGCAGGCAGGCGAACTAGAGTGTTTAAGATACATTTTGAAGTTAATAATTAAATATGTGTGCGTTTATGGTTACTTACTGGACATTAGATGACCGACCACAGTGCTACAACTGCTCTGACCTAGATGTCTTCATGTCTGAAATTATGACTAAATATCTACTTCTGTGTAAACAAGTAAAGTAAAGAGGTAGTAGTTTCTGCTTTGAGGGTATTTGTATGCTACGATGTACCCCTGATATAACTATAGTTTGATATAAATGTATCAATTAACTTGGTGATAATTTATTAGTAACACATGAGCATCACATAATTAGTTTGGTTAGTTTTAATTTGTTTATCCAGATGATGTATGATGTTCTTTTGGCAAAGTTATAGTTTACCTTCATCTGTCACATGCAGGGTGATGGTTTGTTACATAATATATTGATATACATTTCTCATACTAAATATGCACTCGTGCAACATTATGTGAAAATTAAGATTATTAGCAGCATATGTATATCTATAAACTGTCCCAATTAGTTGCGAACATTTTACATTATTTGAAAACCAATGTACAGTTTCCCAACCTATTTAATAAAGCATTTTTATATGCAGTAAGACACACCTGTGCTGTGGCAATTCTTTACAGTCTAAATTTTGCTTGAAATAATAACAAAGCGGTCTGGTTTTAATTTGTGCACTAATAAAAAAACATTTCTTGGGAGGTAAATATACTCAATCTAATTTTTTTTAAATTTATATGTTGAAATAATGTTTTTGTAGCATTTGCAGCCAAGGTGCATCATGGGAATTTGATGGACAACGTCTTCCAGCAGTGGAAGCGACGGTGGCACGTTACATGCACAATCTCGCAACATCAGCAGCAATCAGTGGAACTTGCCTCCCGTGCCAGATGCCGCCGTGTGTTTGTACACTGGCTCCATTGTATCCATCTTGACGGTTTTTTATTTACATGTTTATGAAGACGTGATTATGGATGTCCGCAGTTCTGTAATGTAATTTGAGACTCTCGGATTGCAAGTTCATTTATGTCCTTTTTATAGCGAGGGTTCCAGACTAGTGATGCATACTCCAGCGCCGGCAATATATATGTATATATATATATATATATATATATATTATACACACACAAGTTCAAATATATAATAAGAATGTACGGTGCAAATAAAATTTAGACGATACCCTCATGTCAATATAAAGTACAAAGGAAGATAAATGTATTAGTTGTCAACAAATGTTCACTGTTTTATTGTATAATTATGTTGGTATCTGAAGTTTTCAATTTAACACAACATTAGACATTGATCTACGAAGGCAGAAACGAGACAATGAGAATGCAGCAGACGACTTCTACAGGCGCTTACTGCTGGTAAGTTTACAGTCTGAAAAATCTTAAGTAATTATCACAGTGACATACTGTGTATGTGGGAGGTTGTCTGTTAAAGGTACTATTTTTAGCATGTCTCATGTCAATAAAAAAATCAGAAAAACAAAAGTACCATCATAGCATGCCAGTTCATTTGTGCAAGTTGTGATATGTGTCTGTGGCTGTTGGACAGGCTGTCATCTTATTTACTTCCGTCCGCCCAATTGAATAAATTAGTACCTGGTTGATGTCTGTGACAAAGTCAATCATGCAGTTATTCCATTGTGGCTTAATGCCTCCTGAGACGATGCTGAAATGAAAATGTCTGCCAGTGGGTGAAATATAAAGTACATTTAATGCTTTAAGGGGTGGTGTGGCAGATCATTTTTAGATTAGATGTGGCTGTTTAATACAGTCGATGGTGTCTATGCCAGGGAAGTAAAAGATCCCACACGGAGGGTAAATGTGTAACCTGCAGTGGACTTACTAATTCTAGAGAAGGACAACTCCTGCGTTAGCCCAAGTTTAGGCTGTTTGGAGGAAACCACCTGAGACATGAGAACAGTCCTTTCCAAGAGGGAGTGAGATGACATTTTATTTGACATGTGACATGTTCCAGAGACGAGCCGTTGGAGGAATGAGACGTTACGCAAACCAAAAGAGACTTCAGCAGTCACACACACTGACTGCGGGCAGGTTCAATGAAATACGGGTAAGACAGGACATTGTCTGAGGTCTGGACAGTGTCTGGACAGAGTCCACACAAAATACCACTGGACAAAATACCGGAAATTTACAAATAGTCACGGGTCACAGCAAAAAACTGACAGACATTTTTCATGTTCTGAGCAATATAGATTTCTGTTTGCATGTAGGTAAATTATTTCTTGATGTGACGATACGTGCATCATTCCTGTTAACAATAAACAATAAATTAATAGTTTTGTAAATATTTCAATATGAAAAATGTAAGTTTTTCTTGCTGTTCCCATGACTACATACATACCCACACACACACACACACACACACACACACACACACACACACACACACACACACACACACACACACACACACACACACACACACACACACACACACACACACACACACACACACACACACACACACACACACACACACACACACACACACACACACACACACACACACACACACACACACACACACACACACACACACACACACACACACACACACACACACACACACACACACACACACACACACACACACACACACACACACACACACACACACACACACACACACACACACACACACACACACACACACACACACACACACACACACACACACACACACACACACACACACACACACACGTTTTTACCTGTCCAAAACAGATTTTATCTGTCCAGTCCTTAAACCAGCTCAGGGATTGTCTCCAAGATGTCTCCCTTTGGATGAAAAATAGTAAACTAAAGTTAAATGCAAACAAGACCGAATTTATCATCATTGGTACCGTAACACAGCGTGCAAAACTCGACGGCTTTTTCCCGACACATATCCTAAATCAGAGTGTAACACCAGCCCCCTCCGTTTCAAATCTCGGAGTTAACTTTGACGAAAGCTTCAATTTCAAACAGCACATATCAAAAACATGCCGTTGCTGTTTCTACCATACCCGTGATCTTCGTCGTATTCGCAGATTTTTATCACTTTCTGTTGCTAAAACCATCGCGACAGTTCTAGTAAGCAGCAGACTTGACTACTGCAATTCCCTCCTTTACAATACTGCGAACAAGGATATTGCAAGACATCAACGTGTCCAGAACTGCTTGGCAAGGGTAGTTACCCGTTCTCCTCATTTTTCTAGCTCGGTACCGCTTCTAAAATCATTGCACTATCCCTGTGCATTATCGCATTATTTTCAAGATTTGCACAATATCCTATCAAGCACTCGCATCTAAACAACCAACATATCTAAACTCAATGCTAACTCCAGCAAGGAATTCCAGAGAGCTACGCTCAACCAGTAGTAACCCACTTTACATTCCTCGGGTTAAGACGAAAGCTGGGACCCGAGCTTTCTCGGTTGCTGCACCAACTCTGTGGAATTCGCTTCCTGTCAGTGTCAAGTCGGAAGGTAATATAGTTTCCTTCCGCCGACGTCTAAAAACATATCTCTTTAATGCTGCCTATCCTCCTTAGCTTCCTAGAACCTTCGTCCATCCATCAACGACTCACGCACTGTTCTACGTTTACGCAATTGCTTAACCCCTTGGTTTTGTCGCGCCACTGAGCTTGATTTTCGAGGATATTGGCACATAAGAAGTTATTATTATATTTGGAGCCGTTCTTTCACAGGTGTTGTCTGCCGTCTGGCATACCTGGAGTCGCAGGTATGACGCCAGGTGTGAGCGGCACCAGCTGCCTGCCACTGAGCGTGCTCAGACCCACTACAGGTGAGTACAGGGAGGAGCGTGTATTTCAACACACAGTAATCCTGAGGTGTCAACATTTCAGATTTGTCACTAGAATTCATTGTTTTTCTTCAGTTTTACGATAATCTCAATCTGTAACTTCCATGCCAAAATCTAACAGCAGACTGAACTTTAATGGTATAATTCATTATAAATTTTTATCGTAATAAACCGGGTAAATGTAATTTTTTATATAAAATGATAATGATTCTTACATGTTTTGTTTCCTTTATCTTGCTCATCTAAACTTTTATTATTACTGAAATGTTGGATGTGGACATGACAACCTGTACTGATGACATATCGATACAAATTAGAGCATCTGAACGTGTTTAAATACTTTTTGTTGAAATGTGTAATCATTATACTCCTCGCACAAATATGTGATATTTTTGTTGTTTTGTTGAGACTATGTATAGTGTCCAGTGTTTCTTGTAGGAAGGTGTGCCTTCGTAAAATGGTGTCAACTTGGCAACAATACACACAGTGGAGAAGACATAGAAAGGTATTTTCTGTCATAATTATGTAGTTTTACATGAATGGTTTCGGAACTGAATCGTGATCAATGTCACATGTGAGTTGTCTCCAGTAGAGTGACCAGACATTTGTCAACCATGATATTGAGTTAGTACAATTTAAAATTTACACCCAAATATGATGAATCATGGGTAAATGAAATGTCTGTTGTCAATGAAATAAATGTTGTTACGTCTTTATTTACCAAAATGTGATAATATATCCTTTTCAGCACCAACAGTGTTCACTGTTTGAATATATCGCACCTTGACAAAAAACATGGTTTGTATTAATATAATCAGTCAGATACAAGATGAAACACATTGCCGAAGATGCAACGCTATTGGCACTGAATGATTTATATCCACGCAGGCCCAGTACCTTCTCGCTGACAACCACTATAGGAAGTTGGTGCTGCCACCTTGTGTTGAGGCCATGCGACAGTTCGTTGACCTGATGCAACGGAAACGGGAAATGTCCGAGGAGGCCATGAGATTCAGGCGGTAGGTCATGTACACAGTTACTACATCCATTACTACAGGGGAACAAGTGGTAGTTGTGTGTTCAGAAGCACCTAAAAGAGTTGATGTAGGGAGCGGTAGTCGCGCAGTAGAGCGCCGGACTGTCAATCGAGTGGATGGTGGTTCAATCCCACCTATTGCCGTTTCGATACTTAGGCAATTTCGTTCACCCCACATTAGCCTGTGTCTTTCGGAAGAGGCGCTAAAAGTCGATGGTCCCTTCTGTCTGGTGTATGCCAGGAGAAGTAAAAGATCCCACACAGGGGGTAAATGTGTAACATGTAGTAGACTCACTAATTCTAGAGAATGACAACTCCTGCGTTAGCCCATGTTTAAGCTGTTTGGATGAAACTACCTGAGACCTGAGATGTGATCTAACCATTTGTAACTAGACAACCATCTCAGCACCCGTGGTTTAGTCAGACTTTGGTTTCAAAATGGGAGGTTTTAGTGACAACTGACTGTTCCTGATATGCACACACCTGTGAGCAACCCTATAAACACCTTTGACCTCTTTTACAAAAAAAGTGAGAATTGTACCACAACAGAAAAGGCGATTTTGCATATAAATATATAAAATACGTATAACTAACAAAAAAGTCTGCCATATTGAACAAACTGTGCCTTTTTTAAATTCCTTACAAGACAGCGGAATCCTTTTAATTCTTGCAAATCCATTCATCTTCTAAACATGTTTCTTTCTCTTTCAAAGAGTGATCTTTCAGACATCTTTCATTCTCTCTTGTTATAGACTGATCTTTGATGCATGTTTCTTTTTCTGTCAAGTTTGAAACATGATTCTTCATTTTCTCTTTCACAAATTAATCTCTGAAACATGGTTCTTGCAAATCTCCTTTTCAGTCTCGTGTCAAAACTGTTTCTCTTTCGTTCTTCCTTTCACAATCTGATCCCTGAAACTGTTTTGCATTTCTCACATCTTTTGAACATGTTCCTTTCACTTTCTCCTTCAGAGAATGATCTTTGAGACATATTTCTTTCATTCTCTCTTTACACACTGATCTTTGAAGCATGTTTCTTTCTCTGTCAAAAATACACATTTGAAAACATTCCTTCATTTTCTCTTTCATGAATTAATCTCTGAAACATGTTTCTTGCAATTGCTTTTTTACAGTCGGGCGTCAAAACCATGTCTCTTTCATTTTCGCTTCCACAGTCTGAACTCTGGATCTATTTTGCATTTCTTGAAACATGTCACTTTTGCAGGCTGAATCTTCAGGCTTGCTTCCTGTATCGCTGGCACGCAGCATACGAACAGAGCCAGGACTTGCGTCTAATGCACAGAATGGCCATCCTGAATCATGAGAAGATACTGCAAGCGAGAATACTTCCTGGGTGTGGCGGGCTCAATATCACATTGCCCTCGACAATTCCTTGAAATGGGTGAGCGATGACTGGGTGTCAGTTCATTCTAAATGTAACCAAAATATATACGTGACTGTTCTGGCAAAATAAAAAAACACATTCATAGCATAAAGCAAATGTTTTGGCACTTTTTGTTTGTAAACAACAAATTCACTACTTATTTGAATAATACATCTTCATATTAATATCTTGAATATGTGACTTTTGTCTTAAATGAAAATTGTGTAATTTTAACACTGATGTTGATCATTATAAAAACTCTATACATCTACAATGCCATTTTTACAGTATCCATAGATCATAGCACTAGACATCCATGCAACATTTCCATGCACTGGTTTACATTGAAATGATGTGTAATTATGGTATTATTATTGACAGCCTTTAAGACAGTTGTAATCGGCTCATCAGGAAAATCCACTATTAAACGAAATAACGTGCTTATAAATCTAAGGAGCTTTTAAAATGTAAAAAAAACCCTGTCCATTTCACGGAAGACACTATTTCCGTGACACACCGGCAAACCGACGACACATCCTAATGTTAACTATTTGAGTAATCTGTACTGTTCTAAAAAATAATCCAGATGGCATACAAAAATGGTTATGCACAGAAAGCTAGTATAATTCATTATCTAGTTAAAGTATCATGTAAATTTATTAAATTACCATAGGGGTTTCACTGTTCTATTCATTTAAACTTTCGCTATATATTTTTGATTATAATTCACTCCCATACTGAAAAAATTTTAAACCTAAAAGAAAATTATGATATATCCTTAGTTTCAATGTATTCACTTCATACAATGCATTGTTGGTGAAATTTATCAGGTTTAAAAAAAAAATTATCGTGTCCAGTAATCACTTAAACATTTTTGTGAAAACTTTTGCAATTTTAGGATTCCGCCATTGAACATTACGAGCTTCACCTGCGTAAGACTCTGTTCAATGTCTGGTGGAGGCACACGCTTGATGGGAGACAAAGGTAGCAACTTACACCATAGTGTCACTTTTTAGTTCTTTAACCTGAAGATTCAACGGACTTGTGTCTAATTTAGTAGAGCCCAGTGGCTCAGGGGTAGAGCTTGGACTCTCCACTACGAGAACCCAGGTTCGAATCCTGTGCTGCGGTGTTAAAACCTTGGGCAAGTTTTTTCACTCTACATTGTTCCAGTTCACTCAGCTGTATAAATGAGTACCTGGCTATAGACAGTGGTGGGTATGTGTACGAGCCATCTTCACGCATTAATTGTAGCGTATGGCTGGATACTTTCCAGAGAAGCCGAGATGGTGTCTGAGTGAACAGTTCTGTCAGGGAAGTAAAGTGTAAAGCAATTTGGACGGTCCTGAGGACTGGATACTGTGCTATATAAGAACTTGCCTTTACTTTTTTATACTTTAATTTGACGTATAGGGCACTGTCACCATGCGTGAGAAATTCATATTTGATTGGATCATTCTAAAGGTACCCTAGGGCCTTCAATGGCCCCAGAAACTGATAAAACTTGAAAAAGAGGTAATACACAAGATATTTGCATTTGATTGAACGTTTCTAAGGACACATAGTTTGACTTGTATTTGTTGACTTGTATATTCCACGACTTATGTATTCACAGACCCTGTGGCCCCTTGGTTCTACTATAGACTGTTGGTTGACTCTGTCTGACCTGTGAGTCTGTGACTGAGCTATTAGTAATGGTTAAGGGTTGCATATGTTGACCAATTGGTTGGTGTCACCTTCACAAAATGGTTCAAAAGGTAACACATCAATTGGTGTCACCTTCACAAAATAGGTTCAAAGGGTGACACAACAGTTGGTGTCACCTTCACAAAATAGGTTCAAAGGGTGACACAACAGTTGGTGTCACCTTCACAAAATAGGTTCAAAGGGTGACACACAGTTGGTGTCACCTTCACAAAATAGGTTCAAAGGGTGACACATCAGGTGACACAACAGTTGGTGTCACCTTCACAAAATAGGTCCAAAAGGTGACACATCAGTTGGTGTCACCTTTTCAAAGGTTTTTGGTGTTCAGCATGATGATGACATTCCTATATTTAAATATACAAATTCAGAATTTTGTAATGATTACCACCTTTGTTGGTACTTGGTAATTGACAACCTGTCTTTAAGTGTCATATTTCCATTCCTAGCGTAGAGTGGTCAGCACAAATGACTACTGTTGCGTATCTATTGTTACAGCTACAGCAATGAATGCCGTGCGGCCAGACACTGTTACCTGCGACAGGTGCACCTGGCTTTGACAGGCTGGAGACAGGTAATATTCTGCAGACCAACCCGTGGGAATCTTGGGTCATGTGAACAGAAGAAACATTTTAAAGCAGTCATGTCTGGATATTTGTGTTCTGTTAAACAATTACTCTGGGTTGATTAACTGACATTGCAGGTGTGCTTGTGTAGAATGCTACACACACACGCACACGCACACGCACACGCACACTCACACACACACACACATTTTTTAAATTTATATACATTTACCATTATTATTTATATAATTGTTATTCTTCAAATTTAATACGTATTCAGTACACCTTAACCGCAAAAACATTTCATAATTAATTCATTTAGAATTAATACAATAATTTACCTGTATAATATTTATTTTAAAATTCACGACCCTTACAAAGATAAAATATGTATTTCATAAGATTATCATGATTAAATAAAGTTTATTATTGTCACCACCACTCATTGTCAAATATAAAAGTTGATTTCAATCCCTCGAGAAATGGGCATCCGGACACTTTCAGCTGCTCAGAGTAAATGGTTAAAACAGATTTTGAATAATGATGAATTTTCCTTGCCATCTTTGTGAAACATTCCCCCAGGAAGTCGTGGTCATTTTGCAGTATGTGGCGGTCAGACGGGAGAAAGCCAAGAAGACAACTCTGGCCATTGGTCACTACCGTGGGAAACTTCTGCGCTGGACATACGATGGCTGGACCAGTTACCACAGGAGATGGCGGGAGATTCTGGCAGTTGTGGAAGGGAAGGTTCACTGCAAGAATGGCGTGCTGCTTCGGTAAGACTTCTGTAGACTTTCATGTGGGAAAACTGTCAACTGGGAAAGCATCCATTTTGTTGATGACAACCCATGTGGACCATTACCCACTCTTACCATCCCAGGTTGTTTTTTGAATTTTTGGACATTTTTATGGTAGAAAAGCGGACTTAAGTTGCAAAATTGTAAAACAAATTTTGAACTATTTCAAATTCCACAGATGCTAAACTTTAAAATGATGACTTCTTAGTTCTGTGGGCCAAAGATCCAACAGACTTATGGCACCACCCTGTGTCCAGTGTGTGTCATTCTCTGTCAGCTACCATATCTCATGAACCATTCAGGATGTATTTTACAGCATAGACATTTCTTATGGTACTGCCACTATGCATAAGATATTTAATCGGCCTATTTTAAAGGCCTCCTAGGGCCCTTTAGGGTACCAAAACAGGTACATTTTTAGTTTGCTTATTTATAAAACAACTGCTAAGTAACATTGCATAGACGTATCTTACAGTAGTGTCTCTGTCCACGAGACATTTGTAGACAAATGGTCTTTTGTAAGGGCAACTCTGGGCTTCCTAAAAAACCTAAATGGTCACATTGTGTCTGTCTCTGCCTAGACTGGCAGTGTTGGCTGACACTAGAGAGTGTGGAGCGGTGGTCACGCGGTAGAGCACCTGACTGTCAATTGAGGGAACAGTGGTTCAATTCCACCTACCACCATTTCAAAACATAGGCAATTTCTTTCACCCCACATGTGCCTGTGTCTTTCGGAAGAGACAATAAAAGCCGGTGGTCCCTTCTATCTGGTGTCTATGCCAGGGGAAGTAAAAGATCCCACACGGGGTAAATGTGTAACCTGTAGTGGACTCACAAATTCTAGAGAAGGACAAATCCTGCATTAGCCCAAGTTTGGGCTGTTTGGAGGAAAGCACATGAGACCACCTGAGACCACCTGTGACCTGCCTATTTGTCACCTCCTCCCCACCTGTCACATCCCACTGGTGTCGTTGCTGCCCCAACTGTGTGACCAATCTATAACTGGACTTTGGCTTGATGATTGTGTCATCAACCATTGGACCCGTGTTAAACTGGAAAGTAGCCTACAGGTTTTAATATGTATATTCAAAAATATTGATTTTCTATAAATGCAAGTTGTGCTTATTTTGATGGTACCTCTAAATGGTGTATATTGGTAAAATAAAAATTGTGTTGTGTCGAATACTGCTTAGATGAATCTTATGTATTCCAAAGCAGGATGGCTGAATGCTTCCTAGTATAGCAGTAAGATGTGTGTGTATTTATCGTCATCAGGAACGCTGTTGACACCTGGCGGCAAAGTATCCAACTACAGATCATCTGGCATGAGAGAGAGGTGGTTGCTAAGCAACACTGCGACAAACACCTCTTACTGAAAGTGAGTCATAAATCGGATAAACATGCTGCATTCCCACCCCTCATGCAGATGGTTAAACACCAGTTTTGAACTGGGAAGTTCTTGAGCTCTCCGCCAGTTAGTGACTGGTGAATTTATGCAATTGGGTCACGTAGGGGTCATGAACTGGTATTCATGGTAAAAATTTAGAACGCAGCATTATAAAATTCCATGCACCTGTTGTACTGGCTGTTTGGTTGTAGCGATAATGATTTCTTTAGAGTGTATACAAACAAAAACATTCCAATGGCGTGTACACAACACAAACAAAACGATCACTAATTGTTACAGCCCAATTATAATGTTCCTATTAAAAATGGCGACTGCTATTCAGAATATCTGTCACGGATAAAACACACATCATTATGCAACAACCAAACGTCATGTTATAATATTATTATCGCCATAAACAGTATCTTGTGTACAGTCAATGGCCTGAAGTAAACATGTAATACTAACATGACACTCAAAGCTCATGACTAAAAGTCAGATGTAAGTCATAGGGTATACAGGATGTTTGAAAAAGCTTGCCTTGATTTGATAAAAAAATCAAAATATGCAATTTATTTTAGATCTACCTGGTACGTGTAATAGTCAAGAATATGTTCAATAATATAACAACTGACACGTCGTCTAACAAACATATTGCCATCATTGCATCTCAACATTGTTCTAGTCTTATGACTGACAGATTGGTAATAAAGTGATGAGGACATCTACCTCATCATTCATTTTTAGACAGTAATGCATCCTCTTGAATAATGCAGCCCTCTTCAATTCATTGCTAAACATTATGCAGACTGAGGTCATAGGCACTATAAAAGGTTTGTTGCCTTTCACTGCAAATTTTGTAAAGAGGGGGAATCTTTTAAAACCATTTCTCCTGCCTGGTTTACAAGGTTTTTCGTTGTTGTTGCAGGTGTTTGCGTCCTGGCATTGCTTTGCTGTGATCCATGCCCAGAGAAAACTGGACACAGTGCGTATAGTGAATGAGATGCGCAGCCACCTGGAGGAAGGTGCTGGAACTAGGGTTCTTTTATCTCCACCTCGTTTGTCAGAAACCTAAAGTTGTCTTCTTCGTATGGTTTTTCTGATCGCTTCGTTTCAAATGGATTTTGTGTAGAAGCAAAACTAATTACTCACTTTTAGTTCATTTGTGCAAATTTGTGACTGTAGTTTTGGTAAATGCTTCACACAATTTGCTTATTGAATAAATTAATTCACGTGATTCTCATCGTCGGAAAGCATGGCGTAGATCGTTTGGGGCCGGAATAATTTTTTTTTAATATGATAGAATATCTACATGCTCCACATGTTTGGCATCCATTTCGTGATGGTTTTACAGACATGTTGCTAGGCAACAGATCACAAGATGGATAGGTCAGTGGTGTTGTAAATAGTAAATAGTAATTGTTGTGGCAACTTGTCTATAAATTTTGACACAACAGTAAATTATTAGTATGTGGCCAAATTGTGAAATACAATATTTTAATCCTCTTGGATTTCAAGTATTATAAGCTTGAAAATGATATCTCATTTGTTGAAATAGCGTGTGGTTTTCCGATTTATTTCCAAACATTAAGCAAATTTGTATTGAAGCCAACGTTTTGAGAAAACAGGTTTAAAATTGGGCTGTGCTATAAAACAATCCCTGTAGCAACTATGCATTTGCCCATAGCAATCATACATTTTCCCACAGCAACCATACATTTTCCCATAGCAACCATATATTTGCCCATAGCAACCATATATTTGCCCATAGCAACCATACATTTGCCCATAGCAGCCACATGTTTTGGATTGTTTATTGAGGAAAATGTGATTGTACAGAATGCATTTTTGTGTGTGATTTTGATGATACTGTTTCCCCTGCCAGGGATACTTCGAAGGACGTTTGTGAGATGGCAGCGAAGGAGGGATGAGACAATCATCATGAGGCTCAAGTATGCTCGTGCAGAGTCACATGACCGTCATGTGACACTGAGCCACGCGTTCCAGACATGGGGCGGTTTCATGCAGTTGATGCTCAGAAAACAAGTGCGTTTCTCATTGTTTCACTCAAAGATCTATAAGTGCATTTCTCATTGTTTCACTCACAGGTCTATAAGTGCGTTTCTCATTGGTTCACTCAAAGGTCTATAAGTGTGTTTCTCATTGTTTCACTCACACGTCTGTAAGTGCATTTCTTAATGTTTCACTCACAGGTCTGTAAGTGCGTTTCTTATTGTTTCCCTCAAAGGTCTGTAAGTGCATTTCTCATTGTTTCACTCACAGGTCTGTAAGTGTGTTTCTCATTGTTTCACTCACAGGTCTGTAAGTGTGTTTCTCATTGATTCACTCACAGGTCTGTAAGTGTGTTTCTCATTGTTTCACTCACAGGTCTGTAAGTGTGTTTCTCATTGATTCACTCACAGGTCTGTAAGTGTGTTTCTCATTGATTCACTCACAGGTCTGTAAGTGTGTTTCTCATTGTTTCACTCACAGGTCTGTAAGTGTGTTTCTCATTGTTTCACTCACAGGTCTGTAAGTGTGTTTCTCATTGTTTCACTCACAGGTCTGTAAGTGTGTTTCTCATTGTTTCAGTCACAGGTCTATAAGTGTGTTTCTCATTGATTGACTCACAGGTCTGTAAGTGTATTTCTCATTGTTTCAGTCACAGGTCTATAAGTGTGTTTCTCATTGTTTCATTCACAGGTCTATAAGTGTATTTCTCATTGTTTCACTCACAAGTATATGGAACAGTTTTTGGTGTAAATTTGTAATAGATAATGAAATAATATTCTTTTTTAGTCGTTTACATAAAAAATATGCTGAAATTCTGGGAGATTATCTTCATGAAATACAAGTAATTTTTATAGCAATAGATCTTTTTTGCATTGACTTACAATTTAAAGGTCTACATTGAATTTCCTACACAATGGTGTAAGTCTTGGAGCTAGATTGTTTTAAATCACATTCTCAGCCTAAACTTTAAGAGGTCCCATCTTCCAGTAATGACTCTTGCCTGTCCAGGTTCACCAGTTTGCCTGTTGATTCCCGAGAAAAAAGGTGCTACGGAAGTTTTACTGTTACTGTTACTACAGTGTGCTATTATATCATCCTGGCATCGTCCACCATCTCTCACTGGTCTATATAACAGTGTCAGGCTAGCAGTGTGTACTTGAAGTAGGTTGCTCACCGTGGAAGACTTGCCTTAAACTGACTTGAACTTTTTTTATCAAAAACATTTTTTTTTTTAATTTTTTTAATTTAATTTTTTTTCCTTTTGTTTTTATTTTATTTTTTTTTTTTCTTTTTTCTTTTTTTTTTTTTTTTTGCTGCTAAATCCTAAACTATACAATAGGATTTTTAGAAGCTTTATTTATTTATCTATTTATTATTATCGTTTAACATTTGTTCTTTGCTTGATATATTATGTACATTTTATATATTTATGTTTTTCCGATGTTGTATTTTATGTACCTTTTGGCAGACGTATATTCCAGATATATGACGACTTTTATAAATAAAATTATTATTATAAATTATTATTACATTAAGAGAATCTGATCGGTGTACATACACGTGTACTCCTTTTGTTTTCACTGCCAAACTCTGCAATTTAAAAAAAAAACATGAACACATACACACTCTAGAGTGCAGTGGCTCAGGGGTAGAGCATTCTGTGTTAAAACCTTTGGCAAGTTTTATCACCTCTACGTTGCTCGTTAACTCAGCTGTATAAATGAGTACCTGGCTATAGACAGTGGTGGATATGTGTACGAGCAGCTTCGCGCATTAATTGCAGCATATGGCTGGATGCTTCCCAGAGAAGTTGAGATGGTGTTTGATTGAACAAGTCTGCCAGGGAAGTAAATTGTAAAGCGCTTTGATCAACCGTAACGATTGGGTACTGCGCTATATAAGAACCTACCTTTACACTGATGACACTGGCTCAACTACAGTTCCTTGATGTTTCAGCTGCTTCGGAGGCAGGCGATGTGGTTCCTCTCCATCCGTCTCACAGCGAAGTCCTTCAGCCAGTGGCAGAGAGCGCACGCTCTTGTGCTCACAGAACGCAACAACACGATCATTGCCTTGTGGCACTGGAGTCTCAGGCTGCAGAGGAAGGTCTGTGGAAGTAAACGTTACCAGCTCACAACCATTCACGGAGCAACCAGGGTCCGTATGGGGCCTTGAAAGTCCAAATGGACCAAATTCAAGACCTTGAAATCCTTGAATTTTACAAAGTATTCTTGAAAAGTCTTGAATTTAATTGTGGTCAATAAAATATTGTTTTTGAAAGAAAAAGCCTATGCACAAAAATAACTCGTGTACTTTGGGCAATCAGCATATCATTGTGGTCAGCGCCATTGTTTTGTTAATCGAGTAAATTTGTAATGTTAACTTTAATTTACTGCGCTTGCGTAGCCTTGAATTTCAAATGTCCAGATGTATACGGACCCTGGGAGCAACTAACCATAGGCAACAGTTGTCACCATGATAGTATTTGGAACTTAGATGTCTTGTTCCCAAGATGATTTTGGTTTTGCTATCACCAGTTACTCTATTGCATGCGGCAGGTAATAATTAGGTGGACATCTAAAAGAAACAGATACTGAAACTGACTGATAGTTTCATTGTAAGGTGTTGATGGCATGGTATGCCTACATTACAGATAAAGTGTTATTGAAAGTGAATGATTGTTTCACTGTCAGGTGCTGATAGAATGGTATACGTATAAGGAGGAGAGAAAGAAAAGCAAGACGATAGTGAAAGTGAAAATAAATGATGGTTTCACTGTCAGGTGCTGATAGAATGGTATACATATAAGGAGGAGAGAAAGAAAAGCAAGGCGATAGTGAAAGTGAAAATAAATGATGGTTTCACTGTCAGGTGCTGATAGCGAGGTACACCTATAAAGAGGAGAGAAAGGCGAGGCGATAGTGAAACTAAATTATGGTTTCACTGCCTACAAGACAACGTGATAGTGAAAGTAAATTATTATTTCACTGTCAGGTGCTGATGGCGTGGTACACCTATAAGGAGGAGAGAAAGAGAAAGGCGAGGCGGGTGGCCAAAGCCTTGGAACAGCGCAGAGCACGTCTGTTGCGTCATGGTGTACACCAGCTCCTCCTAGTGGCAGCGGACATGACTTTGCTCCGACAAAAGATGGCTGCCCAGCAGGGAGCACAGGTAATTACCCCAACTATATATATTTTGACCTCCAACAAATATTGTTTATTGTATATTTTCAGACAGTGCAGAATTTAATTATTACTAGCACAAAGCATTGTGATCTCTGTAGTTTGATGGTACGATTATTTCATTACGAATCCATTTCTATTCATCCTGTTAAAGGCCCTTATACTGTTTTCATTTCTTCACTGCTGGATCAACTATCCCATTCGCGTCCATATCATCCGAAGTTTGTGTTGTCAAAATTTTAAATATCCATAAGGATAACCGTCCAAAAACCGTCCAAAAAATTACAAAACTTATGCCTAAAATATACAAGTTCACATCTCTGTTATATACTGACCACCTAAATGGGTTTGATAGAATTATTTGTAATCAAAATTTCCCTTTTCTGGGAGGGAACAATCGGCTGCTTTCGTAAGCAAAATGTTAGGTGTGTAAAATCTAGTAAAATATCTCAAGGTCCTTTTACTAAATTGTTATATTATGATTAATTAATTGCCGTGCCGTCTAATTAATTTTCTTCATGTCCAACGCAATGTTACATGCTGGCTGTGTTCTGTGTTTGGAGAACTTCTTCAAGACCCAGACTCTGGTTCAGAAATGTGCAGCACGGTGGAGAGCTGCCACCATTAGGCGGAGACCAGAGAGAGCAGCCCACAAACCCCACACAGCAGCGCCACCTGGTGTGAGAAGCAGGTTGGAAATGGCCGAGACGTTTATGCCTTCGTTGAGCGAGATGGCACTGCTACCTCAGGCGTGTATGTCTCCAGTGGCAAGGTCAAAGGTCATACAAATTGACGCAGCTGATAGCCCGAGGTAGGGGTTTGAAAAATGTTTTTAGGACCAATTTAACGCTAGATTTTAGTGGCAGTGCAAATCTCTGTTAAAAGCTTCAGTCAGTGGTCTTCATTTACTATAATATATATATATATATATATATATATATATATATATACAGTCTTTTTTCACTACAGAGATGAAAACTAGTTATGCTGTTGTTGTTTTTTATTCTGCCATAATGTAAATAAGAAATGGTTCATTGTGTATTTTTGTCTAACTTACTAAAACCTGTATGTAGATATTTGTGTTATTTTTTCTTACTATGGATTTTAAATGAAAAGTTGTGTGCTCTTTTCGACTAAAGATTGGCGTAGCTGAAGTTTATGTTTGTATTAATATTATCTGGAGTTACATAAACATAAAAATATATGACTTAGCTGTAATTTACGTTTGTGTGTACATGTTATCTGCAGAAATATTAACACATAAAATAAATGTTATGGCCACTACAACGGTTAGAGTTGGCCATCAGCATAATTTTATAATGTTTGTCGTAAATGATCTCTGTTCAGCCATCTTGTTTCTCTGTTGCCAGGACGACATCTGATGTGGGCGTGACCCTCCCTGCCCGCCCTGCACCTAGACACCCTTCCTTCCTTGTGGAGTCTCTCAAGAGGGAGGGTTTGTACGCCAACAGCCCTGTGAAACCCCACAGGTGTTTACCCTCTAGTCCTCGCATTTATTTTACGACTACTTTCTTGACACATTGTTTTATTTGAGTGAATTTGGGGCAAATAAGTGATAAAAGCCATTTCTGAAATTTTACCCAAACATAGACCCGACAGAGAGCCCTTGCTATTAAGGTCATCTCAGGACTTGTCCATTGTGACCCTATTAGAGAGTAAAGAGGTCACTATATTAAAGAGACCGAATTCCGAGTTTTAAAATGGTGACCTGTATACAGAGGTGACCTGTATACAGAGGTGACCACAAAGTGGACTTTGGCTGTACTCAGATATTTGTCACACATTGTCAGCAGGACTTATGCGACTACTCGAGGTTTCAGAATATTATTTTAGTATGGATTTTTCTGTAGCTACAATAAATTATATTCCCAACTATGCAACGTTGTACGTATTTAAACCAAACACCATAATTGTTAGTGTCATTAGAAAGCACTTGCTTCCCTGTTTAGTGGTGCGTGTTCAAGTATGGTTTGCTGTGTACACGTATCAATTCTGGACATGACTAGTTGGATCTTTGTGCATTATCAATGACAAGTCATAAAACTGTATATTTTGTTCTTTGCTGCAGACCTCGTGGTGACAGTCACACATCAGATGTTGACACTGTTCCTCCAGCTGAGCCTGTATACTCGTCTACCGGAGCACCTCCACAGCTGTCACATGACAGTCACATGACCCGGACATGTGACAAGGCAACAGGTTCACCAACGTTTGCTGAACAAATAGATGCGGACAGAATCACAAGTAGACAAGGACAGGTCAGCAATGGCGTTGGACATGTTGAAAGTCAAACAAGTTCACTGTGCGGCCCACCACAAAGTAGAGTAGCACGCAGTGACATACGGAATATCAACAACATAGTACCACGGCACAGATGTACAAAATATAAGGATGTCAGTAGTGGAGAACATCGCGCCATTAGGGACAGCACCGGCGGCGCCATCTATCAGTGGCCAGACTGGTCGCATCGAGTTGCTCCCGCCAACAGCATTTCTGTTCAAGAGGGACGGCACGCCCCTGGTGTCGACAAACGGGACTAGCGAAACCCACGCCAGTTCCAATAGTCGCCAGATGGTGTCGCCACCAAGGCTGACAGCCGAGAAGCGGGAATATTTGCCGCGGCCGTTGTCGTTACATCCGGCTGCTGGAACTGCAATAGAGGGCGCTGGTGGTGACTCACTAGGTGGCGCTGCATCACTGGACGAGCTGCGTAGTCGCTGCCAGTTTTCGTGTGCCGCGGATGAGTTGGTGTACATCAGAACAGAGTTGAGGCAGTGTGCAGAACGCAGGGAGAAACTTAGGTTCGTATTCGACTCATTTGCTGCATCTAATACTTTTTCTATGATCAATTTACATATCAGGGGGTGTAAACGTGTTCTCTCTCAGAAATACCAAACTTTCGTGGATTAATCTATGAGCTCATCGGAAGAAAGAAACAGAAATATTGTTTAAATTCCCCTTAATGGTTTTGTGGTTTGTACCTGAAAGGATGTAAATCACTTATTCGTAATGTAAATAAATGTTCAGTTAGTTGGAGATATTTTATGTGTTGCCTCAACTTTACATAACCACAGTGTTTGTGTTTATATCACGAAACGATCTTCTGTGGCTATGTTATGTAAAACTATCTGGAATTGGAATAAAAAAATAAGGAATTGGATCAAAAGGAATTGCATTGAATTGCGTGGAATTGGAGTGGGAATTAAGTTGACGGATTTGACCCAGCCCCATTTAAAATCATATAAATCGATGAATAAAAATCATAATAAATTATTGATTTTCCGAGTGACTTAAATTGTAATTTAAATTAATTATATAAATCAAATGATTTAAATTGATAAACCGTAGTGTTATTTATCTTTGCCGCTGCATATGTTGCTTTGCCCGTATAGGGGACCAACAGTGCTGAAAATGAAATCTTTTTTATTATGAAATTTTAGCTTAACATGGTAATTGTAAAAAAGTTATTTTAAAATGTAGATATATAATTTTGTTTTTTATTTATTAGGTTAACATAATTTTTAAATGGATAATTTATCATTTTAAAGGACATCTTAGATTTTTTTTATTTAATAGATCAAAATTATATTTTTAAATGGATAATTTATCATTTTAAAGGACATCTTAGATATATTATTTATATATTTTAATAGATCAAAATTTTATTTTTAAGGGAATTTTTTTATTTTAAGGAACATTATTATATTATTATATTATATTATACGTATATTTATTTATTGTAATTCATTTTATTGTGTATAGGCACTATGTGACTAAAACGCCAAAACGCAATCCTATTTGACATGAAATGTACACTGCATGTTGAAAATAGTGAATAAAGCTGTATTATTATTATTATATGTTTGAAGGAAACAGCAACTGCAGAAACAGCAACTAGAGGACTGGCTGGCGGACCAGACACCCGACTCGGACGATCCGGACGTTGCAGAAGTCCGCAATGAACACTCCCAGGTATACACTGTCAGACATGTTTCAGTCGGCAGCTACTACCCGAAAATTAACGAACGTGACCTACCATAAATATATATTTTATTTGATATTGCACCACATTCAGTATTGTTCTTGTCGCTTCACAATGTGTGGTAGAACTGCAATAAATTATAAAAATTCATAATTAAAATATCGGTAGCCGTAAGAATAAAGTAAGTCAAAATATACTGGATAATGTGTTTCTTGAGATATAAATATAGTCAGTAATTTTATTCTGTTCGTTTTTGCTCACAGCTGACAAAGGAAGTGGATGAACTGTCAGAGATGATATCGGCCGACAGACCCCGGAGACAGCAGCTGGCAGCAAGAGCTCAGACACTTCTACAGCAACTCAGTACTGAAGACACTTAATGTCTACACACACTTACTGAGTTCAACTCTCCACGGGTACACACATTATGTGTACAGCAAATGTGATTTTGTAACTATGTAATGTGAACATGAAATATTGGTTATAAGATTAGTAGATTAGTAATTTTGTTCTTGATTATTTTACTGTAATTATTCTAAATAATCTCTGTGTCACAGGGATTCATGTCTTGCCTCACTTGGTGTTATTCTGTTGAGGTCAGTTTGTTGGAGAAATAGTCTGACCACTATCGGCAGGTTGGCAAGCTAATAAAACTTAGCTAACATGCTCAAATATATGTAAACTAGAAAACATGTACATTTAAATCATTAAAATCTATTTATTTTCTCCCTGTTTACTTTGTGGGAGTTTGTCCTGTGTGGTTATGCATTTGTTATTATGTCACGTTATTGATTCAAAAGCATTCAATAATTGAAGGAAATGACTACATAATCTGGCATTGCTGTGAGAAGTGTCACCCAATTTATGGAATACAACCTGATGTGAGCAGGAAAACTAGAACAGAATATGTGCTGAAAAGAAATGATCAATGCAAATATGATCAGATCTGTAAGAACCATTCAGTAAAATTTGCAGTTGCTAAATGAGCTATGTTACGCTTTCGATGTTATTCATCGGGTAGAGATAATTTGGCAGCCATCTACGTATGTCTATAACTACGGAGCAGTAAATGCAACAATGTCGTTCATCAAGTAGAGATAATTCCGGTGGCCATCCATGTATATCTGTATAACTATGGAACCATGAATGCGACATTGTTATGTAAGGTAACTTAAATCCGAGAGACAAGTATTGTCTAATAAAAAAGTAAAATTCTTGTTTGTAAACACAAATGCATTGTCAAAATATTGCTGGTGATATTTGATATACGAATTGTTTTTGTCATATTTTTCATGGGGACATAATTTTTTTACTAGTATTTGGGCCCCTCGTCATGCACTCTGTTCAAATATATAAAATGTTGAATTGTAAACAACTGGTTTACTTGTCGTCACTTCTAACATCAGGTGCTTTACGTTTATCTATGGCACTAAGACCTACCAATGTTAAACACATTTTATAATAATAATAACTTTATTTTGACACCATCAAATCCGGGACGGCTGTCCCGTTCACGGGTGTGTACATGCATGTAAATTTGCGTATACTGATTAAAATAATGGTGACAGTAATAATGATAATAATATAAAGTAATGAGACACTATGATAAAAAAACTGTGTAAAATTGGCTATGTATAAATTATATAATTCTTTAAAAAAATGAATATTAAACAGACATTACAGACAAAATATTAGAACCCGCTATACTGCACTGATAGTAATAAAAATAAATAAGATAAATAATATATGTATACGTCGTAATAATAAATTAGCTAAAATATAATGTTCGTTGTGTGAAACTAATTATGTGGAAAATAAAAGTGTCTTTAATTGCTTCTTGAACTGTGTAATGTTGCTGTTGTCACGTATGTTCCATGTTTGTTTGTTACACATAGTGGGTCCTGCACAGGCAAATGCACGGCGGCCGAAACGTTCCAGGTTGACTCTGGGCACCTCTAGCAGTAACCCGCCTGCAGAGCGCAGCGAACGGGGAGGTGTGTGGCGGCGTAGCACTACCGCAAGATACTCCGGCGTGCCATTGTATATGGCCCTGTGCACAAGTACAAGTAGTTTAAAATCGATTCGCTTTCTGACAGGCAACCAGTATATTGTTGTCATGCAGCAACTAGCCATTAACATGCACATATACATCTACAAAGACGTATTAATTACATCCGTAACGCGAACGGGGTGGTATTGCAACACATTTTCCATAAATGTTTAAGAAGTGGTTTTTATTTCATGTCGATACATTTTGTTATAATTTTCGTGGAAACATCCCAGTTAACAAAATGTCTACCGTGAGTCGTCCAACAATCCTCTTGAAACTACACGACAGCGGAAACCACCAACACTACAGTTACTATATAGATACCAGGGGCTCTCAAACCGAGTTACATGAGCGATGTTCTAGGTGTATGAAGTGGTGGTGGAAAGTAAACATTTCACCGTTGTATGTACTATGTTTGCTCCTTTTACCAAAGATGGACAGGAGACGTCGATTAGTTCGTGTTCTGTCATCTTGTCTTCCACGAGGTATCCAAACGTTACCAGATGGAGGTAGTGTCGTGAGACAATGTGGCACACGCATGCGTAGAGGGCTGACCAGCCATGGTTACTAGGTTATTTT
>JAODUO010000296.1:45000-47500 GCA_025642075.2 Ridgeia piscesae
TATTTATATTTTAATCTTGCGTAAAAGTACCACTGTACGATGCATGTGTAGTTCGTTACTTTTTATCACTAGTTCAAATCAGAGGTCGCTCAAGGCAGCTTCTACTGTATACCTGTCGATTTCGGCTTCGGTAGTGTCGAGAAAAGCAACGCCTCCTCCCAAGCCTGCGTTGTTCACGAGCAGATCGACTGGTCCTATGTCTTCGACGGCCTTCCTCGTAGTGGCCCAATCTGCCAGGTCCACACAAACCGTGCGGATCGCTGGGTTCTAAAACAGTGGAGAAAAAAACAGGGAGCGACATCAAAGGACGGCAAAATACTGCAGACTATAATCACAAAGAGAGTCCCACCTAAGATGCAAACCGCTAGATACAGCCATCCTTTGCTACAAGCAGAAAGTTAAGTATATGGTCCGCTCAGCAAATAAAAAACAATATCGAAAACGGTATTAACGAAGCATGCTAGGCCAATCCTAAGAGGTTCTGGAGCTTCATTAAAAACAATGCACAGGAGGATTCGGGGGTTCCTCGCTCAAAAACAGGGATGGGTTTCTAAAAAGCGACATTTCCAGCAAAGCACATATACTGAATGAGCAATTCAAGTCTGTGTTTACAAAACGAAGACTTGAGCAGCATGCCAGACAAAGGAGACAGCCCCTTTGAGTCGATGCATAACGTCAACATCGAACCCACAAGGGTGAATACATTACTGAAGGACCTGAGGACTATTAAGGCACAGGTGAAGTTTCCAATGATTGGAAGAAGGCATGGATCGTACCCAAATACAAGGAAGGGGAGAAACACCAAGCAAGCAACTACCGCCCAATGTCATCAGGTCCATCACGTGCAAGGTACCGGAGCACATTGTCCATAGTACCACCATAAAATGTAAAGGCAAGTTCTTATATAGCGTTGTATCCAATCCTTAGGACCGTTCAAAGCGCTTTACACTTTACACTTTATTTCCCCGACAGACCTGTTCACTCAGACACCATCTCGGCTTCTCTGGGAAGCATCCAGCCATATTTTACAATTAATGCGCGAAGGCTGCTTGTACACATATGTACCACAGTTTCTAGCCATATACTCATTTATACAACTAAGAGAACTGAAGCAATGTAGAGTGAAAACACTTGCCCGAGGTTTTAACACCGCATCACAGGATTCGAACTCGGGTTCTCGTAGCCGAGAGTCCGAAGCTCTACTCCTGAGCCATTGCTCTCTACAAACCAGTTGTGCTCTACCATGACGCATTTCGACAAGAACAAGGTACTCTGCAACAGTCAACACGGGTTTCGACGCAGGCGCTCCTGCGAATCACTGTCCACGTGAATGCCGGCCAACTTGTTGCGTGTCACCAAGTAGGCGTCATTTTGTTTGATTTCAGTGTGGCGTTCGTCAGGGTGACTGACTCACTGTCGTCTCCTTCACAAATTCGACTATTATGGCATTCGGGAAAAACAAGTTTCACTGGAATAAGTCGTTCTTGACCGACAGAACGCAGGAGGTCCTGTTGGAAGGGATACATTCCATCCAGGCGGACGTCACGTCGGGAGTGCCCCAGGGCACCGTTCAAGGATCTCTCCCTTTCCTTCCGTGCATTAGTGATATTCCCGATGTCGTACGCTCCTCTCGTACCAACCTGTTCACAGACGACTGCCTCCTTTTTAAGAGCATCACCACTGACACAGACCAGCAGGCTCTCCAGTTGGGTCTGTCCTCACTGGAGTAGTGGGGGGAGGACTTGCAGATGGAAAGTGCACAGCCATCAGAGTAATGCCAAAGAAAACCAAACTGGCCCGTGCAACATTGTCTATAATAAAATGCAAGAAACATCCTAATATTGTGAAGACATACAGCAATAACAGTATGGAAAGCAAACAAGAGTCCTTGGTTTACTGCGATAAAACAACCACCCCTGCTCAACCAAAGTCAAGGCTATTTCCTACACCACCATGGTGCACCACCACATTGTGGAACATGCCTCTGCTGAAAGACATCAGCCAATTACAGAGATTGCAAGACCGAGCACCCCGATTCTGCAGCAGCGACTACACAAACAGAACAATAGGATGTGTTGAACACCGGTCATGTTGACATCACCATAGACCAATACCTCCAACCGAGCAACCCGGGGAGCCTAGCGTTTTCGTCATGCAAGGGCAGACCACCCAGCCCTTTGCCATTCCGTTTTCCCTGCGATACCAAGATAGTGGAATAGGCTCCCCACAAGCGTATCGACCACCTCATGCCCAGAGGCATTCAGGACTGGCCTTGGTGACTCAACATCTGCCAGCAGACCTCTATTATATATTATGTTTTTAACACGCCAGTCCTTATAATAACTTTATTAACGTGTTAACATACATTGTTTTATCATATTAACTGTTTAAGACAGCATATACCACATGCATACGCACACTCACTCTCTCTCTCTCTCTCTCTCTCTCTCTCTCTCTCTCTCTCTCTCTCTCTGTATAATTATATAGAGAGAGAGAGAGA